>VZRU01007222.1:28960-105877 GCA_013398155.1 Pedionomus torquatus | reverse complement strand
ACAACAACAACAAAAAAAAAAAACAAAACAAAACAAAACAAAAAAAGTCTGGTATGTCTCAAACTAGTCACAGGTATCTAACTTAAAGTACAATTCTGGCTTAGACTGATCTTTTGGCAAGACAAAGTGAAATCAAGCAGCTGTTAAATGTGTCTTATATTTTTCCAATATGTAGCTTGTGTTTTTCAAACCCGTACTGATACACAAAAAGAGAGAGAGGCCAGCACCTCTTACTTGGCTGAATTTGAAAATAGTATTTCCCTATCAAAGTAAAAATGCCATTTACTTATGTGATTACTGTTCTAATGTATGTGTTTAATGTACCTTAAAAGGTGTAAGTTCTTCAAGTATTTTTTCTTTAGGAGGATTTTAGGATTTTTGTTTGGTTCTTTGTTTGTTCTCATACTTATCCTCCAATATTCACTGTTATCAGGGTAGTAAGGTTTTGTAAGAGAGTTCAAACCCACTCAGCAAGAAAAGCTATAGGCTTCAGAAGGAGCAGTGAGAGTTTGCAAATCTTGTCCCAACCTGTGCCATTCTTTATGAGGATTGAACATGAGCTAACACAGATAAGTGAGCTTGCCTACTGCAGACTATCTATCCCCAATTAGTAGGTTTAACTCAACAATATTACTTTTCAACTTTATTCTACTCTGACTCTGAAGCCAGAAGACTTTGCAGAGTAAATCTGTAACATTTCTCTGCTTTCCACCTTCTTTCCTTAGCACAGCAGGGTTATTCTGGAATAGAAAGGTAGTACTTTTGTGTATTTTTTTTGCCAACAGTTTGTGGTTCTAAGTCTGTTATTTGGGGGCATTTTCCATGGAATTTAGCCATTCCAATGACACTTTGTAATTTACTTTGTTCAGGAAAGAATTTTAGTCACACAAGTAGCATACAGGCAAAGAATACAGACCAAAATAAATGCTTTTCTAAACAGCAAGATGTTTATATAGAAGGCTTACCGGGAAGTGATGTAATTATGAGAGGAATCCAAATACTCTGTAGGGCTCTATTCGCCACATATGGCTTTAAGGAATAATCCTTTGTGTTTTTCAGAATACCTATTCCAAAAACAAAACCATATCAAAACCCACATGAAAACTAGAAACCTTTGTCCTGTAATTTTCTGGACCTTTCAAATGTCACCACTAGAATAAAATCTGAAGGAGAAAACTCTCTGAGCCTTCAGAAAAAAAAAATATTGTTTCAGTGCTTTTGTTGTCATATTTCAATCTGTTACTACAAAAATTTCACTCTGAGTGAATGCTTATTTATATGTATAATGGCACTGCCTAAGTGTCACAGGCAGAATAAGGGACAGGCACTTCATGTGCACTAAGAATTGTGTGCAGAGACAATAAAGGACAATCCCAGCAAAAGAAACACGAACATTTAGTACCAGTCAAATCAACTAAATGCATATTATGCATATTATCCTTATAGCAGCCTTCCAGTACCTGAAGGGATCCTACAGGAGAGCGGGAGAGGGACTCTTTGTCAGGAAGTGGAGTGATGGGACAAGGGGTAATGGCTTTAAACTGGAAGAGGGAAGATTTAGATTGGATATTAGGGAAAAATTCCTGTGAGGGTGGTGAGGCACTGGAACAGGTTGCCCAGAGAAGTTGTGGATGCCCCATCCCTGGAAGTATTTAAGGCCAGGCTTGATGGGGCTTTGAGCAACCTGCTGTAGTGGGAGGTGTCCGTGCCCATGGCAGGGGGGTTGGAACTCTATGATCTTCAAGGTCCCTTCCAACTCTAGCCATTCTATGATTCTATATACTTAACTTTGTAGTATTACAGAATATGTACAGGCAACAGGTAATTTTCTCTTCCACCTCTATCAGGAGTAATGCAATTCATCAGACAGTACCATGCAGTCCAAGGATTCAAGGCAATATCAGCAACAGCTTTGAGGGTTGTCTTATTTCTCCCTCATAATAGGAACTGTTCACTAAGAAATACCATCTTTACTTCCATTTCATGACAGGTGATCCTCACAGCTCTGATCCTTCTGTTATTTCTTTCCCACACCATATTTATCGTTTGCAGATACCCACATTCCAGGCCAGGAGTGTGTAAGACCTACATCTCCTGCACAACAGACTGTAATTGAGCAACAGACCCTTACTTCCCTGAGACCACAGTCTGCGATATATATGGCGTTTTTAGACCTTGCCAACTTAACCAGAGCATTTTATTTTTACAAGTGATCGATCAATAAGGATTGAAGTGTGCAATGAAATATCAATAATGGTTGGTAAGATAGGTTCCAACCTAGCCTGTTTTTATGGCTACTGTAGATCACTTTTTCCTGTGTTCCTGAAGTACCTTTCTTCTGTCAACTTGTTACTCAACCATACAGTAGAAAATGGAAACCCACCCACAGTGATGACAGCAAAATGAATATGCAGTATAATGCAAATAGCTCCACAAGTTAACTGGAGCAAAATAAATTGTTCCTATACGTGCCAGGGCATTTTCAAGCAGGTTTCACCATTATAGAAGAATAAATCCAGTAATTCTTTATTATAGTGGAAGAAATACCAAAGGAAAGTTCACCAGAGTACCCTCACAGTATTTTGTATAGAAGTCATTTCTTGTCAAGGCTACAGAAGGTAGAAAAAGACAACAACAGCTAAAGGTTGAACTGTTTTTGAAAATAAGGGGACAATACTTCTCCAGGCAGTGCAAGAGAGGAAATCTTGATCCCTATATGTAACCACTGTCACCCATTTTGTGGTTATACGCATTTTTCTGAACTTCAATTTCTGCTGGAGTTTGCTTTTTTGTAGGATTTAGCTGTGCTAATAGTATTTTAACCATGGGAAATTGTGCAGAACTCAAGGACTTTGACTTCTTTTGCTGGAGTGGTGCATTGCCATTAGTGGAGAATGTTCATAAGTAATTCCAAGATTTTATGACAAGATATTGTACACATTTTGTCCTCCCTTTCAACAGTGAGAAACGAGAAATGGATATCCTTTCTAAATAAGAATGTTTTGGTTTTGTTCTTTAATTTTTAATTGACTTTTTTCTTTTGTCAAGAAAAAGGAACATATGCAAATATAGGAAAGAAGAAACTTTAAAAATACCCAGTGAATAAATATTAAAAAAACCCAACCAACCAAACAAACAAACAAACCAAAACACCACACTGCACTTCTGCAATTTTCAAGCCTCCAGCACCACCATCCCTTAAAGCTTTTCACATTTTTCCTCCTGGAAAGTAAGGTTTCAACATTTCTCCAACTCACTCCTTTTTATTAATTTCTAATTAAAAAAAAAATATTAAATGGTCAAGAAAATGTTTCCACAAGCAATACTCTATCTATCTTTATAATTTCAAGTCATCTCTGAATTTGCACTTTGGAAAAAAAAAAATTCAAAAGAATGGAAAGATGAACGAGTTTTGCTAGTGTTCTTTATTAAAGGTCAAATAGATCTTTTTTTTATTTTATTAAAATTGACTGCTGATTTACTGTAACTAGGCGACTCCCTAAAACATTAGCTTTGAAATCTATTTTCCTAGGTGTTATATAGACTTGAGCAGAAATATCTACATTTGCGTTGTATTCCTTGTTTTAGACTTTTTGGGCTAAGTCTAAAATATAGAGGGGGTTAGTTGCCTTTCTTGTAGACAGAGGAGTAGATTCTTTAGGAAAATCCCTAAAAAAGTGGAAATGGCATTTCTGCCCTGTGCTGGCCTATTCCAAGTCCTGCTGAAGAATAACCTTAAAGAAAGACTTTCCCTCTTCTGCATAATGAAAGAAGGAGGATTTCAATTATGGTCTCTCATAAAAGAGAGAATAGTGAGTAGTAATCACAGTAATCCACTGGATACATCTCATGTTAATAAGATTGAGGCCTGATCCTATAGTTTTACAGGAAACAATTTATTATATGTAGTCTGATACACAAGAATTTTGCAGTTGGAAATTCACAGAAGACAGAGGTGTATTCAACCCGTGATTTGCCACATATAAAAGTTAACAAACATACAAGTCCAAACTTTTTTTTTTTTTTTTTTTTTCCAAGACTGGATACATCTAACACTAAGTGTCTAGAGCCCCATTTATAACACCCATATGAAATCACTTCTCGTTGAGTTTGGCATTTTCCTCAGGGGGTCAGTGAACTTTGTAACAGTCTGAATGCATCTCAGAAAGTACTAACAGCAAGCCAGAAAGAAAAGGAAAAACCTGACCAGGAGAAGTGAGCTATAAGAAAATAAATCTGCTCTACAGTTTGAGTTCTATGATTGGTATCGAGAGAAAAGAAGTAAAATCATGGATGGATCTAAAACCAATACAGTATGAACGTAGGTCATATTAGAATAAATTTTGATTGTATTCCCAAATCGGTTGTCAGAAGATGCTGAACTGTGGCATGGACCCTGAGCTGCCTTTGGATTATGGAATCACAGGAACATATGACAAGATTTCAACATCTGCTGAAATCATTGCTCCCATAGAAAAGTCAAGGGTGCACTTTAAACCATTTTCCACTTAATACAGAATTGCTTCTTACAGCGTGGAATCTTTTCTTTTAAATAAGTTGTCTAAAATGGCTTTTGATATGTATCAAAGAAATATCTGTGTAGAAATACATGTCTCACTTCAAACTGGCACAGAGTTGGTGTTTTGTTTCAACTTAGAAGATTTCACAGTTTTTCTCAAAAATACTTACTCATCTAGTCTCCTTTATGTGTTAAAATCATCACATACACAGCATTTAAATTATTTTGACAGTATGCTTTGTGAATGTGTAAAGCACACTTAACCTAGTTTGGAAAATATATTGTATGGGTTTCTTTGCAAATGCTTTCTTTCTTCTGCAAAAGCAAAACACTTTGTGATGTATCTTTATGTGTGTTCTGCTCCAAAGCTCACTTAGTTTTATGGCTTTAGCATTAAAAGCTCCTGGAAGGACGTCACATGGAGTCTATTCTCTCCCCTGAAAATAAAGACGACTGTATATAAGGGTCAAAAGTCCAGATGCTAAATTGCACACAGTTAGATTGAAACCACCATGTCCAAAATATTTTTAGTTTATATCAAAATGTTGATAGAACAGTAATATATTATAATATTAATATTGCCATTTGGGAGCCTTATATTAACCTTTTGGACTTTAATGCTAACTTTTTATGGTCATGGTGAACATGGTTGGTGACATGCCCAGTCTTCATGTTCACTTAATGTGCTTCCAAGTACCACCCAAAAAGGACAGACATACTGCCAGAAAGTAAATATGGGAGCAAGAAATTAATTCTGGTTTTTAATCTAGAATGAATCCTGCCCATGACAGGGAAGTTGGAACTAGGTGATCTCTAAGATCACTTCCAACCCAAACAATTCAATGATTCTATAATGTATGTTTTTTGAATCAATTATATCATTTAGTGGAGCCACTGGTTTTCCATTTATGTGTGTTGATTAAATAAGCATAGGTTTAAATATCAACTGATATATGGGAGCTAGGGTACAGCATTCTGGGTTTCCTAGTCTAGTGAACCAGGCTTCATACAGAAATTTGCGGCTGCTTGCAAGAACCTAAACATACGGGGTTTGATTTAGTTTAAACCTTTGTTCTAGACATTGTAAATGTTTAGCAAAAAACACTTCTTGGTTTAGAAGATAGCTGCCACAGTTTCAGATTAATGGTTAGATTCTATCCTAGTTTAGCCCTTTCAGTGTCTCTTCTATTGCATGGGAAGTTTTGAAACCGCAGGGCAAGCAACAACAGTTATTTTAAAAGTACATACAGTGAAAATGAACACTCCCATCAGCTACTATGGAATTCAAATCAGGCATTTGTACACAAATCATAATTTCTGCACATTTATGCCCTTTTGTAAATCAGGTTCCTTATTTAAGGGACTAATCACAGATTGAGTTTTGTGACACAGCTTCAATAATTTTTTTTCTGAAAACTGATCCAGGCAGTAAGTTTTTACCGAATATCAGACTTGAAAACTGTTCTGGCAAACTTATCTTTCAATGCATTACCAAATGATGCTGCACGTACTAAGCACTGATATGCTCATGGTAGCCACAAACATGCTTTTGTCCTGCTCTTTGACACAGTCCCATCATGTGTTACAGACACACTCCTCCAAGCATTTCATGCATTGTGAACTGTATGTTTTCAAAGGGAGGATTACACTATCTGGAAGCAGCTTCCACCACTCCAGAAAATGCTTTAGGCTTTTAGAGGAAGCAATATTTGCTGCATAACCAGAAAAAGAATAGTTTAATAAAATGGGAGACATAGCAGCTCTGAACTAAATGAAGCCAGTTGAAATAAGGATTTGTATTAATCTGCTGAAGAATTGCTCCTGGGATTTTCTGTTGGAATTATTGCAGACAAGCGGAACATAAATGACCATCAAATCCCTATTACTTTCCTTTTGTTTTCTTTTTCACCCTGACATCTACTTTTTCATTCTTTAGATATGGTATTCCATCTTCCCCAGTTGTTCCTCCATATCTTTAAAGTGCTTCTTTCCTTTTGTGCATTCAGAAAACTTATCATCAAGAAGCTATCAAAAAAGCTAGTCTTTATTGCACTGTTAGCATTTTTCAAATGTCTTTTTATACCTTAAAACAATAAAATACTGTTGTTAGTAGTAGTTCTCCTTTACTTAATAAAGGCAAAATCCATCTCAGTTGTCACTCTTCACAGCCTCCTTAGGTCTCGCTGTAGACATGGCCACTGAGCAATTTTCTCAGGAAAGGATAAATAATCACTGAACTATAGGTTGGGCTGTTATAGGTGTTTTTATTAATTCATTTCATTAACTAACATGGGCATCTCAATAGTTGTTTCATCTCATGATATTCTATGGTCAGACTTCAAAGAGTTATAGTTGGCCATTTAACTCTTTAATCTTGTTTAACTCAAAAATGTCCTTGGCCTGTATCCAGTTAGTCTGGAAATACTCTTCCCAAGCTTCATATAAGTTCACTGGCTTAAAGATACTATGGTCTGCGAGCTTCCCAGGCAACCAGGCAGCAGAGCAGTCTCTATTTCCCAGTATACTGTGAACTGGACTCCAAGCAGAAGAAATGTGCAGGTTTTTGCAGGAACCTGAGTCTTTCTGGGTTGATTTGTTTCAATCCTTTGTTCTGGGCATTACAGAACTTTGACAATAAATAATTATTGGATTTGGGTAAGCTGTATCGAAGTCACCTTCAGTGAGGTTATCAGAGGCTTGTAACAAAAGAGTGTTAAATTTAATGGGACAAACTGAGCTAGTTTGTTAGTAAGAAAAGGGCTGCAAAGCAGGCTGTCAGCTACTGGTGGAACCACCTCTAGCACATTGAAGCTTCCTGAATAACTAATCAGGAAAAAATGAGCATCTTCTAGCATTGCAATAGCACTGGCTTACTAATGGTATTATAAAAATCACGAGATGTGTTTTTGAATGTCATGCATTTCTTACTAGATCTTATTTAATTGGCTTTGTGTCTCAGCTGGGCTTTGTTTCGTACAGAATGGCTCATAGGTCACAAAATAAGAGAATATTTCTAATGATCTGGTATAATAATCCTCCCAGTCTTTAAAAATGTCACTATCTGAGCAACTCCTGTTAGGAAACAAACTTGGTGTACCTGTCTCATGTATCACACTATGGACCATGATAAGCCAGGGCTGCTCCTGACTGATGCAGAGTGAATAAACCGATCCAGGGCATAAAGGTAATCTCAGACAGAGCACATAACAGACAAAGCAAAGCAAACCTCTGTGGGTTTTGATTCTGTTAGGGTGATTTATTTCCCTGAGAGATAATGAAGGAGAGATAATGAAGTCCAATTAGATAAAAAAATCCAGATCCCTGGCCCTCCACTACACAGGTAACAGGGTATTGGTGTGTTAACAGCAGTGTTACTCATACTGCATTTTACCAAACAGCATTGATGTAGAACACTTTTACAAAAATGTTCTCAAAAAAGATCAAAAGTCACCATTATTATACTATTCCCTTGTGAAAGCCATCGCTGCTATTCACAGAATGTCAGCCTGCCCAAAAGCAGGGTATGTGATCACGGCAGTGCTGGAGCTAGCAGCCCAGACTGCTGAAGCCCAGTGAAACACTTAGTGTCTGCCTCCCTCCTTCTTCACTTACGTATTAAAGCTACAATTATATTTGTTACTTGACAAAAGCCTAGATTTATACAATGGCTTTTCTAATAGCCATGGCTGGGTGTGTTATTACCGGTAAAGAAACCAAGTGCTTTGGGAGAGTGTGCTGCTCTAAAGTGTTATCCTGAATGGAGACAACAGCTATGCCTATTATCTCTAAGACTAATTTCACCAAAGAGTTTGTTTTTTACAGAGAATTTCATAAAAGTTCCAGCAAAATCTTTCCCAGCTCATTAATTCTTACTCTCCTTAGGGGCAAAATGAAAGAGTAGGTTTGGGTTTTTTTAATTAAGCAGTCCTTGCACACCATTAAACCCACTGCCCCCACTCCCCTCCTCATCTGGAAGGCTCTAAGGCATGTGCTAATAACATGCAAACCTGCAAAACATGTTAAAAGAGTTAGGCAGCAAGTGTGAGTGCAGCCAATAAATACCGGTGTTTCAAAACATAAAGTGAATGGTGAATTGGTTGATGCAGCTTTACACTCTGCATTGTTCACTTGATATTATTTTGCCGATCATTTCCCATTTTGCTGCAGCAAACTCTCACCCTTCCTACCATTGCAGTCCATTATAGTGTCCCAACATTGTAGTCCATCACAGTATTGCTTTGAAGTGCTTTAAATCAGTCTTTCTGCTTGTTCTTGAGTTTTTTACAAACTCTAGAAAACCCGAGCTATTTGTTACAGACTATCTTAGAATTTGTGAATTCAGTAAAAGGAAAGGGACAAATGAGTGACACAGAGGAAGCTTTAGTGCATCGCACAGATCTCATGGTGCTGTTTACCACATAGACTGTCTAATATTTGCTTTTAAAGATTTATTTATTTTTAATTATAAAAAAATATATTTTTTTTTAGTGATTGGACAGGAGTCACTTATTGTAGGCTTACAAAAATATGATAAAATAAATTAAAATTCAATTCTAATTAGTCTGAAAAATTTTAACTCTTACAGGGAGAACCATTTAACTCAGTTATGGAGAAATGTACTTCTCTTTTATTTCTTGTGAATGATCCTCAGATGGTTAAATGTGTCACAAGAATCTAACCAGGACTATTTGACACATCATATACAAGTATACATGTCTTCTGGATATTCCCTCTCTCAAAGAATTTCACATTCAAGGTCAGTGAATTCCTCCTGCTACAGAGAAATACCATAGCTTAAGCAAAAAATCTTAAGGTCAAAGGCCTGCAGGGAATAACAGAAACTCCTTTGGGCAAAGCCACGGCTATGTAATAGGAGGCAGCGAGTCTCCCCCAGCTTTAAAGCCTAAATAGACTGGACAAACCAAGAAGAAGAAGAAAGAAAGATGCTCCTCCAGAAAGATGCCTCAGAGAGACAAAAATATCCACTGTCACCTAAGTGAACGGTAGCAAAAATTAGGAAAACAAAATGTCAACAGGAAATCTTGGCTATTTCATTTTTATAATAAAAAAAGCAAAGTTTTCATGTTCCTGTAAAGTTTTGCTGAACTGATGGTATGATAAAAGAGCTGGGACTAGTTTGCAGATGGACAGAAAAATTCTCCAATTGGCAAGGTTTCCTTTTGGTTCCCCCCTCCCTCTTGTCTCTTTGATGTAGCCAAACCTATAATGAGCCCTTGGAGTGCAGAGATCAAATGCTCTGGCCCCTCCTCTCCGAAGGACTGAGGGGCACAGAAAAAACAGTTGTCTAACAGTGATCAGTACCTTCCCATGAATGGGTACAGTATCATTGACAAATGTAATAGTATCTACTTTTTTGCCAAAGAACTAAAATATTGGCACATTCTCTGTAGCTTGTGAGTCATAGTAACTCCATGGCGGGTTAGCAGATGGGGAGCTGAGGGAGACAGTGTGACATGTCTCGTATATTTTGAAACAAATGAGAAACATTCTCTATAAAGAAAACAGAGCCACAATATTTTCTTTTGAAGACAAATCCCACTCTTTCTACATGACAGCACATTGACTGAAAGGAAGAAGCAGCAGCATTTTCAGGCATTACTGCCATAGTCCCATGGACAGCTACTTCACCATAATCTTGGCTTGCCAAATCATATCTTCTTCAGCATTACTCCTTGCAATCCTGTTTATACCATGCTGACATTGTTTACAGGCTGTCACTGACTATACCCTTGCAAACCCTACTTTTTCAAGTATTGCTAAAAAATTTACTGTTGGTGCTATGTGTGTGTAAACATACGAAAGGACTAGAGTTAACCCAAAGTCTAATAAAAAGTATACTTTCCTTCAAAAATATGCCTTCCTGCCTTTGAGGTACCAGTATGAAAAGCTGGTGAACGCATGTGCCAACTCTATAGACCAACAAAGTATTTTCAAGGAAAATAAGTGTCTCACCAACTGCTTTAAAAACAAAGACTGCCAATATATTTAAATAGCTAAGGATTCATCTTTCTTTACTTCAGTGCCTAAACAACTTGCTTAAAAAAAGAAGTAAATACTGAAATAAAGACATAATAGGGAAGTAACATCTTTCTAAAGGGGTCACCATAGTAGCTGTAGGATCTAATGCAGCAGACATCTCTGAGGAGGAGTATATTGAGCCTGGAATGCCAATAGAAGCTTCTGTGTAAGTGTAATGTACAGACACTAAGATACACAGCATAGTCTAATTTGGCTGTTATTATTGCTTTCTTGTTTTGATCTCTTTCATGTCTTTGCCAATTCATTTAATCATTATAATCTTCTCGTCAGACTACTACAGTGACAGCTCAGAGTACCCTAAGATTATAAAATTTCCAAAACATGAAAAAAGAACTAATTCATGTAGCTCAGCACTTGTCTAAAATGTTTCATACCTGAAAAGAGTGGTGAGACAAACAAATCCCATAGGATTTTGAGAATAATACATTTTTAGCAATTTCAGTGACATTACACTGCAAACAAATTCAGTCTGCTTGTTTAAATAGCTCAACATAATAAGAAACACCAAGTCTCTCTACAGTGTTTTAGTAGACACATAATCTACTGAAGAACAGCATGATAATCATTAACTAAAGGAAACAGAACCAGGAAAGTCTTCTAAGAAAGAAAACTGTTTTGCTTAAAGAAATATAAAACAAAGTGGAAAAGGAGATAAGAGCTGTGAGAAAGAAAAATTATGGATTATTGGCAGAAAAGTTATTTTTTGATCTATTTGGTAGCAATCTGAAGCCAAAGCAGGCTCCTTTAGGCTTATTATGAAATGCTTCCCTAGAAGGTGCTATTACACATATCTGATTGGCAACTTTACTAGTGCTGGGAATAAATCAAAACAAACAAAAAAGAAATAGTGTAGACATTCCACTTATTTTTGTAGTGTTTCTGTGTAGAAAGTACTTCTTTTAGTGCAAAAATTATAAAAAAAAAAAATTGAAAGATCATGAAATAGTGATAATATCATTGTGTCATTTGCAAATCATCGAAAAACCCAGAATTTTCCAATCAATTAATGGGTTATTTATTACTTATTCTGCTGTTATTATTTTATATTTCCAGGTTCTCAAAATGGCTACAAGGATATTTCCTACAGAATTTAGAAAACTATCACCAAACCATACCAAAGGTAGGCTTGCCCAGAGAATTTTGTGCCAAAAGACTCATTCTACTTTCTCTTTGTTCTCTTTGCATGTGCAGGTTGAATATTTACTTTTGCATCAAACCCAATTATTTTAAACATAAATTTGTCTCTCTTGAGCACACTTTCCTTTCAGACCATCACACTGTGATATTTGGCCAGAGCACACCAAGCCTACAAATGTGCAGTTTCCTCAGGCACTTAAATCTGGACCAGGCAGGGATTCACTGGTAGGACTATCAGTGCAGCAGCTCCCTGTTTGCATCCCCATTGCCACATATAAACATTTTGTCATGTAGAAAAACACCCAGGGGGGTGACAGTGCCAGCTCTCCTCAGTTTTCTTTGAATGGGAACATCTCTCTCTCTGTGCCATTAGCCACTCATGGACTACCTGGATGGCACTCCATCTCAACAGGGCAGACTTGTGCCTTTTCATGCTGAACAAGTAATTTTGCTTTTATCTTACAGTCCTTGCCAATGCCTGCTCCAGGGAGATGTAATATTTATGCTGGGGAAACCTTCCAAAGAGATGGTTGGTTGAGCTGTTCAGTGACAGAAATGTCCTTCAGACTGATCTGCTGCCCTTATTTTAATCACTGCAGCCACTGCATATGCTAAATACCACTGTTCTATTTTTTTATAATCTACCTGGTTTTCCTTAAGGCTACAGCTTCTCTTGTTGAGCTTCTGATTCAATGGTCTCTGTGATCCAAGCTGTCTTGTTAAGGATCTTTTTTCCCCATGATGGATCAGACACTACTGCAGGCATTGGACCTATGTTACCTGTACAGAAACATATATGTAAAAAAAACCCAGGCTGCAGTTTCTCCCTCCACTTTTGCCTCAGGCATCAACATCATCACGAAACCTCATGATACTTACTTGCTTGCTTCACAATTAAATTTTTATCTTGGCTTATTTGCAACCTGCTCCTAGAACAGATTTTTTTTTGAAAGATGGATTCTCCATCACCACAGTGCTCTAAATCATTAAAATCATGATTACCTTAATCTTTCTTTAAGTCCCTTGATCTGATCAGAGTCAAACACTTTGCTTTGACTGTACACGAACAAAGTATTTGTGCCATTTTCTTCCAATGCTTGTCCATAATTCACCACCCACTGGGTGCATCCCACACAGGTGGGCTGCCAGCACAGCCCAATGGTACTCAGTAAGCCCATCATACAGAGAATATTTTCCAGGATGCTTTGGAGCACAAAAATTGTTTATACGTTTTCAAAATTACCACTTCCCCAGATCATTAAAGGATGGGCAATCTCTCTGAAGTCCTCTGAGGCATCATGACTGAGCACACGACACCCTAAAAATCTGTCATAAGAAATCCACTGCTCTGTAAAGAATTTTGTCTCCACTTCCTTCTCAATGCTGACCAGGTATTAGTGAAGCATAACTATTATCTAAAATATCACCGTGTTGTATATAATTAGCATATGCATGAGCAGGCAATAGGCTAGTTAATATTTCTGCCAGTTACTTGTATCATCATACATGATTAACCTTTCATAACTGCCAGAACAGGAATACTATATGATAATGCCAAAACAGAAAAGGGCTAGGAGAGAATAAAGATACTCGTGTAAAAGCTGATGCACTGGTTCCTGAGCCCAGTGCACCCAATGGTGCAGAAAAAATACACGTTGAAGTACAGGTCAACAGACCAGAGGCAAACAGATAAGCAAGAAGGAAAAGAACTTGGCAGACTGGATTTCAAGTAGCAAAAATTGAGTATGAATCCTAAAGTAAAACTATAGAAGACTCACATATGAGATAAAAAGCTGTCAGTGAAATGGGTGGTCTTAGCTGCACTTCACTGTATGTATCTGAAATTTTCTAATATGATATTAAGTAAAAGATAGGTAGACTCCTTATGGTTTTAGATAATATGGCAGTATTTATATATCATAGTTTGAATGAGACCGAAAGTGTGAAAAGGTCTCTGTGATGTCAATAAAAATAATATTCACGAGTTTATAGTCTGCTGAACTTAGATTCAGATACATTTAATTTGCTTACTCAGGCTCACAGAAAGTGAGTGTCAGCATTAGGACTGAAGCCCAGCACTTCGGACTAAAGTAATATTCAGAGGCCTCAGACAAGATGAGAGTCCTCTTGCCTCAGGTATAGTAAGAAATAACACGGTATTGGGACATGGGCGATGGAATCAGAAGGTAAAAGTCTTTCTAAGGACACAGAAACAAAAGCAAATCACATCCCTTTTTCTCTGTCTTAATAACAATTTCACAGATTTCATAATCACTCCCTCTGTACCGTACTTTGTTACGCATTTTGCTCAGATGCCTTGAGGTACACCTCAGTTGTTGACTTTTCTACTGGCCTCCTCTTGGAAATCTTGTTTCTAAAGATTTTTCATTTGTAGTTTAACAAAATGAAACAGATGTATATCAGAGCCATAACAATAAACTTGTTAAGGAGATTGTCAGGTATGTTTATGAATAGTTAAAGAAAATACATAAACATAATATCACATAAAATCTTTTCTTTGACTGCTGCGCGGTTTAAGAAGAAGCAGGCAGTCATCTCAGGTACAGTGAGAAGAGCATTAAATCTTCACAACTCTGACATTTTGCTGAGGGATTACTTTTCTAAGGAGTTATTCTAGTAAATCCTGGTACCAAAGGGAAGGTCCAGGTTATGAATGCATGTCTTTGTCCACTGGCTAGGCAACACTGGCAAGGCCCAGCATAGCCCTTGAGAGGTCATGCAAGGATAAGACTTGTGTCCTTAGCCAACATCCAGGAGCTGTAAGCAAACACTGAAGAGCACAAGCAGTATTTTCAGTAAAAAGAGACTAATTTTGGTGTCTCTGTTTACAACTGTCTCCCTTCTCAGTGAATCACAAACCTCAAACCTCACCATTCCATTTGTTTTTTGCAGGTATAAAAATTAGCAATACCTTTGCAGCTGACAGGATTCTGGGATAAGTCATTTGTCACCACAATGCTAGTCCATTCCGTCAGGCATAAAATACTCATTATGAGTGATTTTTTTAAAATAGTAATTAATTTTTATGCCCTGTATTAGTCATTTGGAAAAAAAAATTGTCTACTTTAGTGTTTATATGCATAACTCTAGACGGGCCTTTTTTCTAGCAAGAAAACTAAATTTTTTAGAAAATTTTATCAGCGATTACACAAAAAAAAAAATTGGCATAACATTAGCTTATATAATATAGCTTGTACGTCTCCATTTCTATTAGAAATGTGATGTCAGCAATTCTTTTCATCTTATGCAAAAGGCTTTAGAAAGCACTTGCAAAAATATTAATTAGAAATTTAACTCATTAGCAGACTGAGAGGACAGATATTTCCTGCTTATAAGAGCTTTAAAACTGTATTGTGAAAACCCTCATATTTAAGATGTGTTTTGCTTTTTTTCTGATGAGTAAGTGTTTTAAATTCCCTTCTCCATCAACAAGATTAAAAAATTAAGGTTGCTCTAATTTTCTTCTGTTTATGCTTAATGTCAAAGAAATGGTATCCAGCAATTTCATATAATAAGCTGTTAGCTCTTATGTGCCTTTTCTAGAGCCACCTGCTCCTGCTAATATCCTATTGATTTTAATTTTCAAAATGACTATATTCATCTGCTTCTATATAGCAAGTGCAGAATTTTGACAAATATATGCAGAATGATAGCTCTGTTGTACTCATGAATATCCTTTAAATTAAATCCCAGGTAAATAGAGACATGCTAGAAAATAAAGCATTTAAGTTTCAACAGACAAAGACCTAATTAATTAAGTAAAGTAGTTTGCCAAAATACAAGTTCAGGTCAGATTTGTAAATCCAATTTCCAGCAACACATTGTAAAGGGACCATTAACAAAATAAATAGAAAAAATAAGCAGGAAAAAAAATAAGAACAGCTTTACAGCAAGGATGGTATAAAGAATTTTAAGCCAAAAAATGAAATGTGTCTGCATTTTTAACAAATATGAGAAAGTAGAATATGGGGACAATACTAAGACTGACTAACGAACTGCGACTATTTAAACTAAAATTACCAGATCCATGGTCTAGCCAAGGCTGAAATATATGTGTTTACATAAAGAATCTCCATCCAGAAAACTGAAAGAACTGGCACAGGATCAAACCTGAGGTGCTTCGTGACCAACAAAAAGCAAAGGAAGAACTTCCAGTTACAAAAAAGGGAAAAATAACAGTTCCAATCACTGCCTGATACGTCATCACCATTGAGACCAGGATGAGTTTAAAATAATGAAAAAAATGTATAAAGAAAAATGAGATTAAAATACAACACATGATTAATAATAATCTATCTCAGTTGTATCAAATTCATTGGTCAGATTCTTGAATGACTGTTGAAATTTTTTTGTTGCTATGTTTTATATTTTGAAGATGTGAAGAAGTGAAGAAATGCAATAGTGTTAATGTGCCTAAACTTTAATGAATACATGGAAAATAATTAATTTGAAGGAAACTAACAGTAGTGTCATAAGAAAGGAATTTGTTAGAAGAAGTTTTGCTGAAATGTGAAGTACTAGACTGAAAATAACCTTCAAAACAGTGTGCCTTTTGGAGATGGGCTCCATCTCATTTAGCATCCTCTTAGGGAAAAGGTCTTATAAAGCCCTTGCTGCTCAGTTGTGGTGGTGATACAATATTGAAAGAATACTACATACCAAGGAAGCCAGGACTATCATAGAGAAGGAATTGGATCAATTAAAACAGAAAAAAAGTATAATCGCAGAAAGCAATTTTATAGACTACAAAACTTTACTGATAAAAAAAGTCAGCAGAAATCTGAGAAAGTTGCCCTGGGCAAGATGTCCCATTTGAGAAAGCAGGGATTTTAATAAACAGAGCCAGAGACCAAGGCTTGGTAAAGATGGTGAGTAACAGGAGCAGGGGCAGACACATGAACAGGTTTGAACTTTTCTGTGAAACAATTTCTCAAGCAGAATAAATTAAGAAATAATTTGACATAGACTTCTGGATAAAATTTTGGTAATATTATTAATGGTATTAAATAGCATAGCCGTCTGTTTTAGGAAGAGCCTGGAGCTGGTAGTCCTATATTAAAAGCTAAAACTATTTTTGTTTAATAAAGCCAAAATCTCATGCAGAATATAGCAGCTGCATTAATTAATTAATATGCCAGTGAATGGAGGCTTAAAACATTCATCTTTAGTAACACAAAATCAAGGAACATTCCCTTTTTTCAGGGAAGGCTCTGTAACCTCTATGCCATATCCCCAGCTGCTCACTGCTACACTGCTTCCAGTCTATATTCTGCCGGAGTGTCTCAGGGCTACTGAGAATGCCTGTGGAATCCAGGAGCATCCCAGACAGGCAGCTGAATTGCTCACATCCATTGGCTCTCACATCCCACCATCGCCACCTTCTACACTCAGCAGCTATGCAGCCCTGTGAAAGCTGTACCTTCATTATAATTTGAAGAGAGAAATGAAAAAATGGGATTGTTAAGCTATACAAACCTTAATAGGAGATGGATTAGTAATCTATCAATTAGTGTATCAATTTCAGGTATTTGTAATTTAAATTATGTGTGCCAGTTTGTGCATATGTGTATAATTTTAGCTTTCTTGTCCTTTCATTTGCATGCAATGTGGAAGATACAGGAACTTATTTTTAAAACTCACAAAACACAAGTTTTATTTTCTCCTACTTACGAAAAGGTCTCAGTTCATAGACGTCTATGGAAATACACTGTTCAGCTTCCTGCTAAAATTTCAGTGTGTTTCTGCCAATGTCTCAAAATGTTTTCCTTTGTTGTTTTCCCTTGTTGATTATGAAAAAAAAACTCCAAACCAGATCTTGAGGCAAAATATACTAGAATAGACTAGAGGCTATAAGTGGCTAACAATTAACTTTTGACATTGTGAGCTGATATACGTGGGCCTTTTTCCTACAGGCATGAAAGCCGTGAAATCAGACTACAGGAGAGGAATGTCTGGGCCTGTCCAGCAGAAGTCATTTCTTCCCCACCTTGTCTGCCACTGTGAAATAAACAATTCTCGATGGACCACAAGCCTGTCATTCCTGAGAAGCTCCTGTCAGCTCAACTCCTTTGTAAATATAACTGCATTTCCTAACTAAAGACTTGGCAAGAATCAACCCCTGCTCCCCTAACACCAGGGCAAGAGCAAATTGTACAAATTGATGTCCTTCATACCCAGTTCATGTATGATGCACTTTACCATGGGGCCTGTATCACTGTTACTCTCCTACTGGAGTTTACTGACAGCGTAGCTGTCTTAAAGTTACATTGCTGTGCAATATTTTTCCTATGCTGAAAGGTATGATTATACTTATGCTGAAAACAACCCATGTTTTTTTCAAAATCTTGCCCTTGTCACAGTCACCACTCCACAAAGGATCTACTCTGACCTAGTACAAGTGAAAACTTGTGGCCACGGGAGAGTGATGCCAACTCCAGCTTATGCTGTTTCTGCTGCCTGCCTCATATGTATGTTTCTCACAAATGGAGAAACAGAAATGAAGGCAAGAAAATTTAAGTTCTGCTGTCAAGAAAGAGAAGAATAAAAAGGGGGGAGGGGAGGAAGGGAAAGGAAGAAATAATGTTAAAATCAACAAAAGTCTTCAATGCTAAATTTAGAATAATGTCCATTTTCTTCACCCCTGGAACTCCACTTTCAGTAGTTGTTTCTTTCTACTCTTTTGTTTGCCAGATGCAGATATAGTGAGTTACAGCAAAATAAACAGAGCTGTCTTTCCAGTTCTAGTCTTTATTCCTTCATGCTTCTTCATATGGTTTTATTTTTAAATATTTTCCTATGAAGATGTAACTTACTTTAGGGCTTACTTCAAGGAAGTTCCTGACAAGTTCCCATATGCGATTGCTTAACCCAGAACAGCTGATCTTTGCAAATCAGCAACAGACCCAGCAGCAATATCCGACTGTACTTGGCTCATGGATTTTTGCCTATTTGTAGTGCAGTCAACTCGCTAATGAGGAGCTGGCAAGGGGCACAATGCCCCCTGGACCTCATTAAATAGGCTTATTTTGGCCTGTTGAAATGTTACCTCAGGAATTGAGCACAGAGGCTGGATGAGTGCTCTGTTGCAGAAACGGAGGTCCCGTCTCACCAGTGGAGGTGGCATTTTGCTGACGAGTTATAAGTCAGGTTTCCTCCCTGTCACTGTCTCTTTAGGTAGGACATAAGGATACAGTGACACTTTAATGAAGGCGGGTTTAACTCAGAGATTTGTCAATGTTCACCCTGAAGTCGCTCAATCCTGTCCCGGGGACCACTCTGCCATCATTGCTCTCTCCAAGCACATGCTGGCCCTCCTGAGGGTACTTTGCTCTTCTCTGCAGAGCTGAGCAGTTTTAAACTTACTCAACAAATTGCACAGACATCTTCCCAATGTAAAGGGAACTACAGGAGCAGTAGAGAGCCAGCAGCGCTGCCACGCTCTGCTCCCTGGCTGGGAAGCCTCAGGGCTGCAGAAGAGGGAAAGCCACAGGGGCATGAACATTACTCCAGTCAAAACTCATTACTCAGTTCTCTCAGGTATGGGAGGATGGGGGGGTGGTGTGTGTGTCTGAAAGTGAATTGCAATCATTAGTGCTTCCTAATCTGCTCTCATTTTCCTCAGCTGTCATGTCCTGGTTTGCTGTTTCTAGCTGAGAAAAGCGGGCAAAAGGTCTCCTTAAGGAGTGAAGCTCAAGTGCCAAATCCTAAAGTCCCTTGAGGCTGCAGATTATTTTGCTTGGATGTTCATCTCCACTCTGGCTAAGCAGAAGAGTGAAAACACAACAAATCTAATTAGTTGGTTTTTTCAGCCCATGAGTATGCAACTTATGCTACTATAAAAACCAGAACCTGAGGCTCTCTGGTAGTGCAGAACTCTCAAAATTGCTATAGAAGGGAAAGAGCTACCTACAAGAGCACTTGAACTGTGACAGCAGTGCTTCCAGCCCAGGAAAGGAAAAGTACCAAAACTGTGGACACCTGGTCCGATGCTAGAGTTTGATATACAGTGCCTGCTGACCCTGCGCTGTGAGTGGCCTGAACAGGAAGCTCACATGGATACAGTGACACATTGGGCTGGTCAGGGACACCCCTGTAGAGTTTTGGACTCCTCTGGTTTTGGGCAACCTCTGGAAATGCTACAGGACTGTCAGCAGAAGTGGCGTTCTCCAGTTAGATTTTTGCTCTTAAGTCCATGGGTACTGGATTGCTCCCAAAGCTGCAGAAGTATTTGGAAAATAGGAAGAAAGACTTAGGATCTTAACTGCAGATTTTCATTAGCAAAGATTAGAAGCTACTTTAAGTTAGCCTAACTAGAGGCTTTACTTACTAATATAGCATTATACCTTTCCAAGTCCCTGTAAATAGAGCTGGAGGCGCAGTGTCAGCTGCTTTGCCTGCACGTCTGCAGTGTCTGGAGACCACCCATGTCTTCTGCTTAATGTGGTGGGAGGTTGCTAGGCAGTTGCCGCAGGTGGTGGTCTAAAATGTCCTGCTGCTTAGCCATCACCTCAGAGGTAGAATTTTTACAAAAAGATATATGAGACATGCTTTTCTAAATTAGTAATGACTTTATTAATCTGGGCGGGCATATCCTGGCCATGGACTTCTAACAAGAAATGAGAGAGCTATTTTTGTTTTCTGTGCCTGTACAGAAATATGTTTTATGATGTTGGTAGCAGCCAGCTTGCTGCAAGATCCATCAGAGATATTAAAGCTCAGAGTTATGGTGGAGGACTTGTTCATGGCAACACCCTCAGACATCCCAGCCCTTCGGGAAGTTTGCACCCCACCTTGGCTGGGTGCAGCACAGTACTGGCTGCTCCTCTCATGGCTCTGGCTTTGCTGCCACCTCCATCTAAGCTTTTATCCTCTTGATGGAAGCATAACGTACTGAAAAGCAACAGCAGCAAAATCTCAGGCTTTGTGGGGTCCCTTATTTGACAAAGTTCACAGCTCTGCTACAGCTCCAGTTTATCATAATAAAGTAACTATTTTAGTGTACACAGAGAGTGTTTCTTTTCCTGTTCAGTCCCCTGTGCCGCTGATTTATTGTCGTTCTGTTATGTGTCCCCTATGACCTGCTCTCACTGTATTTTCAGCAGATGTGTCTTGCAGCAGATTGCCATTTAGAAGGCAAGTAGCTACTCCTGTTTCAGGATTTGCCATTCAGCATCTCCATGGAGAAAACTCACGTTAACAAATGAGAAAGCTGAACAAACACAGCTCCTGAGCTACAGCCCAGAGTCAGACTGCACAGCTAAGCAGAGAGCCCTGCCTTCAGGGGCTATGATGGCTGGGAGGTTTCAGCAACATCTTCCCTAGTTCTCCCTGGGGAGCAGGACAACAGCTCAGGTCCAGTGGGCAGCCCAGCATCTGCTTGAAACAGAGGGAGAAAGACCAGGTTTATGGTGGGATCTGGACATATTACCTGTTCCTTTTATACAGTTCATTCTGTATTACTCCTCCCCAGGTGCATGGCCCTACACTTGTCCTGGTTGAATTTCATCAGGTTCCTCTCTGCCCAACTCTCCAGCCTGTCCACATCTGGATGAATAGCAGCACAGCTTTCCGGTGTGTCAGCCACCCTTCCCAGTTTTGTTTCAGCAGCAAATTTGCTGAAGGTATGTTCCACCCTTTCATCCAGGTCATTGATGAATATATTGAATATATTGACTGGACTCAGTACTGACCCCTGGGGAACACCACTTGCTATGGACCTCCAACTAGATTCTGTGTCACTAATCATGACTCTCTGAGCTCTGTCTTTCAGCTAGTTTTCAATGCACCTCACCTTCCATTCACCTAACCCATACTTTCTAAGCTTACCTATGAGGATGCTGTGGGAGACAGCGTCAAAAGCCTTGCTGAAGTCAAGGTAGACAACATCTACCACACTGCCCTCATCTATCCAACCAGTCATACCATCATTGAAGGCTATCAGGTTAAACAGACATGATTTCTGAGTCATAAACAGATAGGATTTGAACTTGCCTGCCTTTACGGATTCAATGCTTACAGATTTTTTAAAATGTAATTTTAATACAAAGGCTTTTGACTGACAAGGATTTTAAAAACCAAAAATACAGGGATATCAATTCTGTACTGCCTAATATTTCTGCTTAGCCTCAGAGAAATTTCTTGCCAACTTATTCAGCTCATTACCGGGCAGAGGCTGATACTGACTCACTTTCACATTTTTTGATGTCCATTTGGTGAGAGACTACTTTGCTAACAAAGCTGTATGGAAGTTTAAGAAACACTTCCAGTTAGCATTAGAAAACTGCCTTTTCATTTTCTGTAATTGGAATAGAACACATTTATCTAAATGACCCACATTTTGTGTCTATCATCATCACAAAATAAAAGCAAAAGTAGGAAAGTTCCATACACTGAACTCCTAACACAGGGTAGTTCTTAAAGGATTCATAAGGAGACATTGCTTCCTGATCCTTCCTAAAATTTACCCATCAAATTTGGAATAAAATATGCAGGGAAGTTTTTAGTTTTGGGCCATTCTGCCTACTTACTGACACCGGAAAATATGATATACCTTAAAGAAATAGGTAGCAAAGTTAATTCAAACAAAATCAAGTACATTTATGATTATGTTGGTATCAGCTATGTAAATTTTCAGTGGTTAAAATCCAGTGATATATTTCCCACGCTTACTTATAGAACTTAATCCACTGTTGGTACCTCAGCAAAAGTGTGTCTTCATTGCTCACAGTCACAACACCTTGATCATAAAAGCTTTTGAGCTTTTTCTGAATTATTTTTAATATTTTTTGTTCACCAAATAAACACTGTTGTTAACTTATACCATTAGTTTGATCAAGTTTCATTAGAATGCCTCAAGTTCAGTCTGCAATACCTTTTGCGCATGCTTCTACACGACTTCTGTCATCAATTAGCTTAAGACCCTTACCCATCTTGAGTGGAACGCATCTCAAGATCAGCTGCACCCTGATAGTTGAAGGTGTATAAATACTGAGTAGCAAAAACCACGCAGCAAGTACTCACTGCACTGGGTGCAGGGAATTGTGAGAGATTTTGCAGATTTCCTCTCACCTCACGAGATCCTGAATCCCCCAGGGAGCTTCTCAGCTGCCTGGCTGTAAATTGAGAGGAAAAAATTTCCATGGGTTTTTCTGAAGTAAAAATACGCTGTAATAAGTAAGAGAGGCTCTATGGAAAACAGGACAGTAACAGTCATTTAAATAATTGCTTCAAAATAAGGGTGCATGAAAAATATCTTGTTAGATGAATTCTCCCAATAGGATAGTGGCTTCAGCCTTAACTGAAAAATAGCTGAGTTTTAGATGGGACTTTCTGCTACCAGTGCAAACTGTTTACACTTCAGTTACAGTCACTAGGTCCCAGTGGAAATGTTTATTCCTAACTAACCTCCCTCAAGCAGGGGGAAAAAAAGTAAAAATTTTGGGCTTTACTGTTCAACTTCTTATTTATATTCTATTTGCTACTTCCATCATGAATCAAGCTTTGCAGTAGATCCCAAGAATCATTGATCTGTTTAAACAAACAATATGACATCTGCCAGCCCGCAAGAGCCATCTGACATTGGTTTCTTTCATTTCCATTTGTGGAGCAGGCAAATTATATACTGTACAGTTTGAACAAACCTATCCATGTGATTTAATCAAAGATCTTCATTTGTGGTGGTAAGTTCCACCACACCACTTGATGGGCTGATTTTCATAAATGGAAACATTTCTGGCTCTTGGAGAATGAAGGAGATGACATTTCCCTAACGGGAGTCACTACATGTACATTTGTGGTTCTCTCGTTGGCATAAAGTTGGCAAATGCCAAACTCACAGGGTTCAAGATCTCATATATGTAAACCACAAACTTGTTCCTCCTCTGAAGAAATTGAAACGGAGCTTGCTGGAAATATTTTTTCCAACAATTTGTGATACGTTTTGCAGGTTAGGAAGGCTAACTTTATAGGTACATTTACTCTTGTTCATCAAGATTGCTTCCATAAGAAAAGTGACACTATTCCCTGGTTTAAATATACATTAAGTTAAAAGAATTTTTGCAGCCAGAGTTTCAAACTGCACTTGTTGAGTACCTGGACCAACGTTCAGCCCCCAAGACTGGAGCATGCCAAGTTCTGTGAGGCACCACAGGAGAATAGAGGTAACCTCAATTTCAGGAGCATCTTTATCCCTCATGGTGTGAAGACTACTGCCTCTGCCTCGAGAAAGTGTCTTCTTAAGATGCCCCCTACAACCGCCCATGGTACATAGAACAGTTTTGGTATGAAGGGACTTTGAAAAGCCACCTAGGCAAAACTCCCCGGCAAAGACCAGGGACATCTTCAACTAGATCTGGTTGCCCAGAGTCCTGTCCAGACTGATCTTGAATTTTCCAGGGATGGGGCACCTACCACCTTTCTGGGAAACCTGTGCCAGTTTTTCACCACCCTTACTGTAAAAAATTTCTTCCTTATATCTAGTCTAAATCTACTCTGTTCTAGTTTAAAACCTTTGGTCCTATCACAACAGGCCCTGCTAAAACATTTGTCCTCATCTTTCTTATAAGCCCCTATTAAGTACTCGAAGGCTGCAATAAGGTCTCCTCAAAACCTTCTCTTCTCCAGGTTGAACAATGCCAACTCTCTCAGCCTGTCCTCTAGGATGCAGAGGCCACCCAGGTCCAATAAGACTCCATGGAGTAAAGGCTGCACCAGCAACATTTCCTTCTTGGCCCTTAGGTTCAGGTACTTGAGTCTCTGGATTTAACCTGTGTTGCCAAGCCCTGAGAGGCCCCAAAGACAAGCCTCTGCAAGCAAAACCTCTGAGGACCCCTGAGAGAAGGTTAGAGGAAAATTAACTGCCCAGAAGAAAACATGTGAGGAAGTTGTGAGTTCATGTGGTGAAGAAATCTAATGCCAGATGCCAGCTGGCTACATCTTCTTCAGCAGCTCACCCAGTTCTCTGCCATGCAAGAGCAACACTGAAGGTGGGGGAAAGTATTTGAAGCAGCAAGAGTTTTTAAAATTTTTCTTATATAGTGCTCTTTACATACTAAAGAACTTTTTATCTTTATATACAAGGCCTTACTTCCAGAAATGTTGATATTCTACACAATATTTTGTCATTTACTACTGTGAAATAAAGGATAACATTTTTTACTACAGATAGTGTATTTCGTTCCCTGAGTATTACTTTAGACTATTGGCAGTCTAACTGCCTACTATTTGTCAGATAGCTAATTTTATCAACCTGATTGCAGGCAGATCCATGGCCCTCCACCAGAATATACTGAAAATGCTGGTTTAGCATCCAGGAGGTTATAAATCCAATCTATGGGATCAAGCTGAAGGTTCAAGGAACAGCTATACTGAAAAAATAAGTAGTTATGTTCTTGCTACAGCCTTGAGATAATTTCTAAGCTAGCTGGTCCCTCTGGAGTCTGACTTATGTGCCAGAACAGCATATAAACTGAAGCAATATTGTAAAGCAATCCCATAGATTTCTAAATTTTCTAATGTTAAGAGATAACCATATAGATTGAAAGCACAAATAAAAAAATATTGGAAATAAAATGAAATCTTCTGGGTCATGGAGATGTAAAAAAAATTGAACTTCCCTGTATTTAGACATTCCAGGAGAATTTTCTGTCCATATGTTTCCTGCAGTTGGGAGGCCCTTGGTACTCTAAGAGGACCTGTAAATGTGACTTGTGTTAAAGATCACATATTCTGGCAGTATAACTTACTTCCCCATCAATGTCCTCAGGAAAATTACTTTGTCTCAGGGAGTGGTGTATGCACATGATTCTGCTAGGGCTGGCAGAAGAAAATGCCCACATTTGGACAGAGTTGTTGGTAACTTGCTTGCCTGCATTACATCTCAAGTAATGGGCTGTCTGTATGCCTATAATAGAGCTGCTAACTTCTACGTGGAAGTATTAATTAATAACAATGCATAAGGTTGCCTCTTTACAATTTAAATTACTTCCCTGTGGAGAAGAGCAGAGAATAGCAGTGATGCAAAAGAGCCTACTAGGGCCACCATAAATATAACAAACTGACACGTTTATTCCCTGAGCTTCTCTTCTTACAAAAAAGATGAATTATTTGGATGCTAGAATATAACTTCTCACAGAATAAAAGCACGGACAGATCCTCTGTTGCAGAACAGGCATCTCAATTTACCTAATAAAGATTTACTGATTTGTAGGAAAAGCTTGTAAGTTGGTCACAAAGTGGAAAAGTAATGCAATAGAGTCATGTCATCTCTTTCTGAGAAAAAATATGAGACAACCTACAGCTCCTGTAATACCTGCCAAAGCAACCTCTCTGAGAGAAGTGTTTGCAGGACAGCAGAGCAAGGAAGATGGTAATTCTGTGTAATGCGAAGATCATGATTTTCCTTAAGGAGTCCCTAGACTCTGGGGTCAGTTTTCACTTGTGGTAATTTGTCTTCAGATCTGCCTCCTCATATGGATTATCTCAGTCAAAAACTAAACCCAGGGAAGATGATAAGAGGCTAGTTCAGAATGTAATAAAAACTATGCAAGAAAGATCCCTTCCCTGGCCTCTTCTCCTGGGTGAGGGGGTACTAAATCAGGTAAAAAAGCAAGCAGACATTTGGCTTTCTTGAAACATATGACAGAGGAAGAGAAAACTCTTTCTGTAAGCCATTTTCCAATATGGTGAGTCAAGGAATTTGCATCCAATTCAATTCAGCAAGAAGTGTAAAAATACAGCTCCTTCAAGCATATATGAATAGATGCTCAGTATCAATCTACTTGACAAAGCCTTTGCCTTCAGTATCCCCTGTGCTAGATCTTCACATAAACAATGAGCAAGAAATGGTGATTGCAAAGAAATGGAATCAATAGGGTATGAATTAACAGTTCGCTATGTCAGATATATGAATGTTGGCTGACTCCAGACATGCAAATAATATGATGGAATTATCCTATTACACACCTATCATTCATTTTTGCTGTATGCTTGAGACAAACATGGCCAGAAAAGCAGTGATGCTGCCAGCCAACAAGGAGGTGATAGGTGAGGAAGCTCTGTGGTCTGGAGTTAAGCTAAAGTCAAGTTATACTGCTATTTGGAGAGAGATATTAGTTACACTCTTATGTCACAGCTGATATCCCTTCATCCAGAAAGCTGCTTCTCTGAATTTTGTCTGAGAGGAAGGGACCAGGCCTCCTTCCTTATGTGGGAACAGCTGGAAGAGTCCTTGGATGAGTCCTGCAGCCCATATGGGTCTGTGTCTGGTATGTCTGTACATTTACCAGAAACTCACAGTTTTTGCACTCAGGATTGACTTATGAAACTCCTTCTGAGCAAATGGAGTTTATCCATCTGCCACAGTGTATACTCGCTGTGCTGCTATAGATTCTTGTATTGAATTTAGCCCTAAAGCTATTAAGAGTTTCACAGGTACTAAATTCTCCAACATAATTTTTAGAAAAATAAAATAAGGCAGTAAAGTTGTTAACTTAGAACTTACTTGATATATTGTTAGCTTGAGGCCCTTCTAAGAAAATACATTTCAGAAAAGCAAAACAAAACTAAACAGCAACATAAATTTTGAGTTCATAAAATGTGCAGTGCAATTTGCAGCACTAATAGTTGTTACAGTCCTGTCTTATTCTGCCAGGAAATATTTAAACATACTTAAATATATATGCATGATCCACCCCGCCAGACAGAACTATTTGCCACATAAAGACAGATGGGAATGAGCTGTACTTGACTGCTGGATTGTATCGTACTGACACTGGTCGTAGTCATAAAGTTGGTTCGTGTCACTATTCATATTTACCTAGAAGTTCTAAAGATAGTCATTGAAACAATAGTTATTTTCTTACCCAAAAAGCAATAGCAGAGAGACTGAAAGTATCCAAGCTCTTCTAGAAGGTGCTGCTGTAAGCAAAGCTTCCTTAATGTTGCCGCCTTTTCAGTCGAGCATGGAGACAGATGAGCGTAGCAATGACCGATCAGAAAAATAAAACAAAGCACTCAGAGCTGGCTGTCAGACCAATATAATGCAGCAAAAGTTGGAGACAAAGCCTGTAAATCCTTCTGGAAATAAAGTAGTAGGGTTTTAAGCTTGGGACAAATATTACTCTACAGTAAAAAGATGTGAATCTTCATCAAGAAATAAATCTAAGGCAGGATTATTCTTTTTAAAGGACCTCGAAATTAAATACCTCAGTTGTCCAGTAACTCTGGAGTTTACAAGAGAAGTGCAGACCATCTGTTCAAGAGACCAGTAACACAATCTGTGCAGCTAATCAGCATGAAAGCAGTAGGAAATGATTTCATAGGAGCCTACCACATCTGGTTTTAAAACTGGTAGTCTTTTAGACTTTTAAATTTTTAATAAAATCTCTGCATCTCTCACAAAACCTCTTTTCTGATAGGATATATGCCTTAGGAGACAGCTTTTAAAATTTTTTATCAGTCTCTGAGAAAGAATATGTGTGAGTACATAAATACGTATACAGTATGGTGCAGGGGTATTCCTGAAGCCTACTACTACCTCTGTGAGTAGCAGTTAGGATTATGTCTGTAATGCAGGCTATCACTATCACCATAAAATACTAATACATGGACTCTATTGATTAATCATAAAAAAAAATTAAAAATAATTAGTAGCCCATTAACTGAACTCCCTAGCTATTTTTCATTTTTACTAGCCTATATAATTATGTTATCTTGGTGTAATTTTTACTATTTTAAAACACTTTGTTAAATTCTGAGTATGGAAATCTGGAATGCTTTATTGAGTGCATTTTTGGTCAATTTATTTTTGCCAAGAAATGAGAAAATATATAATAAAAAGTGCTACAGCATCCAGAAATCTATTTACTACTTTTCCAATGGAATACCTCATCTAAAACACCTAAATGAACAAATCTTAAAGCATTTATGGAAAAAAGTGTTATCATGTATTTCTGAGGATGGTGGGAGATGCAGTGGTTTTTTTACAGCAATGTTATACAGGTCTGATACAAATATCCTGGATATTGTACCAAATCTTCTTTAACATTTTCAGTGAACCCCCACTAACATGTTCCTTTATATTTACCTTTGTAAAGTCCACCGGACTGCTTCCTTGGAATGACGTCTATGTGCATGGTGATGTCTTTTTGGGGCACAAATAGAAAACTGTGACCTAAGAACTTTGAGAATCAAATGGAAATGAATGAAAAACCTGATGTTGTGACTCCATTTCTGTTTTGTCATTCACCAGTCAGGAGGAATTACATTGAAACAGCCAGAATTTCTGCTGTTGTTGAACTGTGTAGGAGGAACAACGTTACCATAACAAAAGGAAAATCCTCCTTGAGCATACACCCCAGTGGATCAGCTGCGATTCTCCTGCATTATAAGCAATGCAAGGACAGCAAGTCCAGGTGGCATTAAAACCCTGGAAAGGGGCGACCACCACTGGCCAAGTGAGCATGGATTAAGTGGATCCATACCTTGCCTTGCTAAAAGTACAAAAGGGATTTGTTAAACTGTGTCAAGAAAGGCATGGATGGCATGGTGCATTAGAACTCTGAGTTCTTTGGTACCATCTTACTGTGAAGGAGTCATTTTTAGAACCAGAGCAACTACAGTCTTTAAAGCTACCTGGGGAAAAGGGGAGGGGGAGGGGGCGGAAAAAGAGATAGAGAAGGGAGATGTGTATTTCTCTCTTCTTTTTTAATCTTGAAACTACTTTGACATTTATCATGTCTTCGCTTTCAAGTGCCCTAAACACTGAAATAAATATGGTCTCTTATTATAAACTGCTTCTATGTGCTTCTCTAGAACCTCAGGGTCATAAGCACAAAGAAGTTCAAACTGCCTGATAATCATAATGATTCTAGACCTTGACATCCTACATTTAGAGACTGAATATTGTTTGCTTCCTGACAATGTGGCACTAAAACCAACTATGGAGTATACTAAATTGAATGGCTTCTTGGATGTACATAATTGGGGGGGAAAAAGATCTGAGAAAAAAAAATGATAGAAAATAGAACTTTTGATTTGTCACAAAAAGCAGTAGGAATGCTATTGCTCATACCACTGTATATCAGCAAGCTGGAAAGTCACTATGACCAAATGAAAATATAGTAATGTGCTCTGTAGCTTTATTCCATCTGAAATATTGGCTCTGAACACCATGTGTCTCTAGATGTGCAGCTCTGGTAGTTTACGGAGTTTTCACCTAATTTCTCTAAGTCATTATGCCTCCAAATGGTTAAATCAGGTGGGAAAGTTAAAGGATACAAAATACACCAAGAACTAATCTTCCATATGCAACAAGAACAACAAAGCAGGAATACTTACTTAGAAAAAATAAATAAATAAGAAAGAACTAGAAATATTTGAGTGACCTCATTATTGAAGATATTGTTTATATATCTTGGTTCTGCATTATTAATATACACAGGATTTTCCCCTTTCACACTCCTGATTAACTACTCCTTGTATTTTTTCTGGCAGCGTGAAGGAGTTAATAGTGCTCAAAATGCTTGGAGCCGTACTGTGGTCTAATAGAAGAAAGGAGATCTATGCTAGGGAAGAAACTCACAGCCTCCCCTCCCACAGCCCTGTTGCCCATGCCAGCAACTCCCCAGCAGGCTGAAATTTCCTTTTCTTGTGGCAACTAGCCCAGAGCTCAGTCCTTGAGCCTTGGGTCCCCAGGACATTCCTGTGTCATCTGCTGAAGTCTGGCCCATGCACAAAAGGCCAGTGTTGCAACCCTCTTCCCAAGTTCTATTTCTCTGGTAGTCTCATGAGCTCATTCCCTCCCTCTTTCTTCCAAGGGAAATAAAACCAGAGGAGACTTCTGTGTAATTGGTTCTGTTCCTTTGCTGTTGCCTCTTAGTGAGCGCTACTCTAAGGACAACTCACCTCAATTCAGAGGTATCAGTCTAAGCAGTTAGTGTTTCTAATGGGGGTATTCAGAGTAGATAGTGAACTGCTTCAGGAAACTTAAAGATCCATTCTGACGGGATAGGTCTTACTCTAGAGTCTTACACTCCTCCCCAGAGAAGACTAAACACTGTTATTGATGGATTTGGAAGCAGAACTAAATTTACATATCCTGCTTATCTCAGTGTTAAAATTCTGGTCAGTCCTACTGATAGCAGGGAAGCAATTGAAATGTGAGAAAATGAATTGGGCCCTGCTAAGTTACAAGCATGATAATAGCAATGTATCAACCAGGACAGTTTGTATCTTTTCCCGAAAACAAATTCGACTTATTTATTATCCTCATCTGTTTGCAGATGGCATGTGCTGTCAATGTATTGACTCAGTTGTTCCAACATATGGATTGGCCTTAAGGGAAAGGTTTTGTGCACATGAAGTCCACTCAAAAGCAAGCTTGGGCAGAAAGGATCAATGTACATTTGCAATTTATGAGCAGTATTCAATCTGCTTAATTTAGGTGGTTCTTGGACAATGTAGATAAATATTTAAAGCTATCCTGTTAAGATTAAGCCAATTAATTTTGAGCCACAGATACTGGGCTTTACTAATAGACTATTGATGTACAAGAAAGTAAGAAACCATTGGAATTTAATTTTGATTCCAGATCTGATCTTTGCAAGACAGTGCCTAAGAGGGAACTCCCCAGATTCCCATCTGTCTTCTGCTCCCTCCCTACTCCTATCCTTATCATAACAAAAAATTCCAGCTGTGAACAGTTTGAAGACTGAGTTGCCTATCACCACTGGTCTGTAAGCAAGGCTTAAAAAAAATGCTAAGGCAAACACCACAAAGCTCACAGAGAAAAATAGATCACTTGAAAATATAAAATAGAATGGCAGGAAATATAAGTGCAAGGCCCTAAGTTATCTGCAAAGTCACAAGGAATTAAAAGTGTATTTGGCAAGCCCCTTAAGTGCACTGGAGGTATGCAGTTATGCCTGCAGGCCAGTGGACTGCAGAAGACTTAATTCTCCTCCCACTTTCCCTCTGCCTGATTTACTGAAGTGATCTAGCAGCTTCTGCAACACTAGCTCGAGCTCCAAAAATAATGATGTGGTTTAGTAAGTATAATGACAAAATCTGTAGGATATTTAGTCCCAAACCTCAGGTTCTCTTGCAGATTTCTAAATGTCATTTAAAAAAAAAAAAATAAAATTACTTTGTGAAACACTTTTGAGTCGAATGGTTAAAGAATTATTTGCAGTCAGGCACTTCCCTCTATATTTGCAACTAAGATTTGCACTATTGTGTAGGTGGCATAGAGTGTCTATAAAACTATGGGAAAATAAAAGGAATGAGGCAGATTTATCAGCAGTGACCACCTTGCTCTGTGTGTCCAGCCTCTTGCCTCCCAGGACACAGATGAGAACATGCTACAGTGGTCATCCCTGAATTCAAACTGTCTGACAAATGGCTGTCCCAAATCAATATCACACTTACAGAGTTAAATATTTTAGATCTGCACCTAACTTCTTCAGAGCACAGAGAGAGGTGAAGCATTTTGCACCTATAGCAGAATGCAACCCTGCTGCCTTCAGGGAGGTGGGAGCACCCTCTAAAACAGGGAAATGCTGATCCACAAGTTTTCCATTCGTTAATTTTTTCAGTCTCGGAGGCTTTTCCAATCTGTTTGGTTGTGGGGTTTTTTTTCCACGCTGAAAACCAGGCAGTTCTGTGGGAAGATGTGGTTTGCCAGACACTGGACACAAACCAGAGTATCTTCTGTCTGAGGACTTTCAAAGTATGCACCAGATTTCTCCTCATCACTGTGGAGGATTTACAGTGCCCAAATGGCACCATCTGAAAGAAAATGTGCGTTTCCTACCATTGTGCAAATATTATGCTGCAGTGACAGAGCTTTCTATAATCAGTGTAATAGTCTATAATATCACCTAGTGCAGAATATTAACCTGCCTGTGTAACTCACTGCTGCGGCAACAGAAACAGCTTGGTTTCAACCAGTTCATTTAGAATATTGATCCCGAAATAATAAGTTCATATTATAAAGCCTTTTTATTGTAACCCTTTCAAAAAATTTCAATAATTTTTTTATACTGCTAAATTTGATCTGTTATGTTCCACATATTTAGCATATTAATAAGGTACTGAAATTGCTGACTTAAGCAGTTTGAGAGTACTGTGGTGCATATTTGGTGATAATTTTTCACCACAATAAAAAACGTGGGCCTTGACTTTGTCTTGCATTACTAAGCCATCAGTAATTCACCACAGAAGTCACGCAAACATTATGGGCTTTATGGCTGTAGATGCTGCTAAATGAAAACCAGCAGACATCCCAAACAGATGTTTTACTGATCCTGTTTGCTGTCATGGAAAGAGTGATGGGGGAATTTGCATAGCCACAGTATCACTGAATTTGGGTGTCAACACAAACAAGAAGTATGGATCAGGCAAGGAGAGATGGGAATAAAGGTATTGTTAATACTACCACAACCATTTCCAATCAGTTCAAAGCTTCCCAAAAAAGCTTTATGCAAGAGCAAAGATATCACTGTCAGTGCACGGCAAGTTATGTTACGGAAAAGTGGCTTCTGTTCAATAGCACTATAGAGACTTTTTGGTTAGTGAGAATTTTCTTCCACATCTGGGAAGTCAGTTCTGACACTGTAGTGATAAGAAGGTGGGAGACTGAGAAAACTAGATTATTGTGGGATGATAGCCAGGTTAAGTTATGGTGGTGGGGGGTACTGCCCACTGCATGGTTGATTACAAACACATTGCACTAGCAAGCACCACCACTACAGCCACATCATCAAAGCAGTGTTCTGCACTAAATGGACTTACTGCTCTTAAGCTAGAGTAAAAACAACAAAACCCCTTAAAGACAAATAGAGCAACATGTGATATGATGCAGACCTCTCTACACTTGAACCCCTCAAGACCTAGATCTCTTTGTTTTGCCACTGAAGCTTCTTCTAACAAGGCGCTAAGCAGCAAACCACTCATGGAAGTCAGACACAAGTCTCAGTAAAGTAATAATGTATGATTGTCAAAGATCACCAAGCAATTTCTAAAAATGAAACTACTTGAAATCTGTCTTTTCTTGCAGCATCACCAGCTTCAACAGTAGCAAGCAAAACTCAGCTTCACAGTTCTTGATCAATTTCTGTTAACAATGAAAGGATTTTATAGGCATCACCCCCTGCAGTTTTCTACTCTAACTATAGTTAATAAAGTAAAAATTTTACTTACAAGGAATTTGTTTCCATCAAGAGATAAATCTTAGACAACTTCTTTGTAACAAACAAGTATAAAAAAAAAAGATACGGGAGACTGATTTGAAATTTTAGCAGGTTAATGATGTTTAATATATTTTTTGAAAGTGATACTTGCAGTTACTTTAAAATAATCATTGATGTTTATATACATAGATCTAGATCTAGGTGACAACATTCTAGTTATAAATAACAATGTCAGAAAATTCTGTGGTTCAGATGAGGAAACTCTGGAAAAGCAGCACTCAGGGTGGAGGGTTTTATCTATGAAAGAGATGTTGAAGTCCTGTTTAATTTTTTCCTTTATTCCAAAGCCAAGGTTATCCTGACTTTTCTGTTCTTTCTTTTGTTTGTCCTTAGATAACCCTGAGGACAGAGAAAGAAGTCAGAATGTTTGGGGTTTTTTGACAACAGCTATTTTTTCACAATTGTATCAAGAATGGTAATCTTTTAAGACTTCCAAACTTCCTTAGACTATAACACTAACAGCTTCATCCAGGAGAACAATCCATTGGTAAAATTACCACAAGTTGCCCATCAAATGCATGTATGAAAGGTAAATAATACAAATTAAATCTAGAAGATTTGTTCAAGAGAATGACTACTTAACAGGTTAGAAAAAAGAAAAACAAACAAAATGTATCATTTAGGTAGCAAAGCAATGGATGGCAAAAACCATTGCAAAATGTTTGAAAATGTGTCTCAGTGATGGCTTGTTAGAGGAAGTGCTTCACTTTTCATTCTGAAACAGAAACTAGGATCCTTTTACTCATCTACCCAGTTACTACTGACTAAATTCAGATTACACATGACTGTAAGCAATTTAATCAGAAGAGTAGGAGAAAATGTCCATGTTCCCTTGGCTAAGTTAAAAGTCCTAAATCTGTGAAGGAAGCTGTCCACTAAAAATTTTTGCTTTATAGTCTTAATGACTGTATCAGAGGACTGAAAAAAGACTATATGCTTTTTTGTAGGATTTTTTGCTCTTTTAAGATTTATGAAGAGAAACATCAGCAATACTTTTGCCATTTTTCAGCATCAAGGAATCACTGATGACTATAACAACTCCTAAATCCTGTGCTCTGAATGCACACACACAATAAATTACTCCATTCTGGATTTCTAGTAGAAATGGTATTTTAAAAACAAGGCACACTGACTTGTTTTAATAATTTTAATAACAATCTTATTTGTTCTTAATGGCTAGAAGTTTGTTTCCTGTTATCTCTGATGTCAGTAATGCATTAATTCTCTAGTTAAAGCAAGCAGCAGTAAAAGAGGAGGCAGGAAAAAATCTCTAAGGAGAAGAAAAAACAAACCCATCTTTCTTTAGAAACTATTAATATAGGAAATTTTATAGTCTACCTTTAAAGAAAGGCAATCTAACTTTCACTGAGAATATAAACTCTATGTCTTCCTTCACTAATTTAGACATATACTTAATTTTTTGTATCAAAATCCCACTTAGGCTTCATTAAAGTTAAACCAAGGCATCAAAATCAAACAAGTCTGATAACCCAAAATTCTGTGCAGGTGTTTTTCCAGTAATGAATAATTAAATATTTTGATTACTCCCTACTATCAAAGCCAATGGGGGTTTTATCATCAGTTCTAATTGAAATAAGCACTCATCTGATTTTTTTAAACATATTAAATAAAGATGTTTTGAGAAAAAGACTGGATATTTAAGGGCATTTTATATGGATTTCTGAAATGGAATTTTTACACTTAGAATAAATGATGGAAAAAGGCTGGTTACTCTCCCAGCTTTGCATACCTACTGATTCAAATTGCTTTCTAAGTATTTCAGCATTGAAATCTTACAGACTCTGAATATAATGGCTTACATCTGTTTCTTTTGGTCTCTCACATCTCCAGATTGGAGTTAGAGCAGGAGAACACAGGGCAGAGAAGGAAGGGAAAGCTATTGCCCATGGGTTTCACGGGACTGGATGCAGTTCTCCCTATGGACCACTCCTCTGTATAGTGCCAGACAATCTCCAAAGGGTGGGACAAGCTTAGCCCTGTGCTCAGACAGGTCCATAAACACCACAAGGATGGGCTTGGTTTCTGGTGGGTCTCTTGCCCTTAGGAAGAGAAGATAGTGCTTGGCAGCTGCAGCACAGCTGGCAGCTGGATGTGGGCTCTGTGCTGCTGTGCACAGTGTGGAGCCCCAGAAATGCCCCTCTCACGTCAGACAAAACACAAATAATGAGAAAAAAACAGAAGGATCAGGTTAGAGGAAAGATAAAAGAAGCATAAACCTCAGTTGCTTAGGAAGCCAGGCTAAAAGGAAAAAAAAAATAATAAAATCTCTGGTGAATTAAATTCCCTGTCTATCCTTATGCCATTGAGCTGAGAGGCGTGAGCTGGAGATGTGATATCAGACTTTACCTTGGAGGACAACATAATCTGACTGTCACTTTCAGAAATATCTTTCTAAAACATGAGCCTAGACTCAAAGCCATTTTAACCTGGGAATTAGAGAACTGAAAGGAATTATTCCTCAAAGGAAACCACCCATGTAGTTAATTAGCAATGAGCCCTACCATGACAGGGTTCTTTTCTGTAATTTCACTTTCACTGAACTCAAATGACTTGTATGTTCACTTTTAAAAATGCTTTGAAATGAAGATTTTTGGACTTCATATAAGCAGGCATAAGAGAATGTAAAGGGGGTTAAAAGTTCAGAAAGATACTTGAGACAAATAATTGCATAAAATGTGTCAGTACTTTCTTGAGGAGAAGAAAAAGCAATGGTCGTTTATGAATGTTTAATGATTTTACTCTGGGATCAGCGAAGTCTTAATCAAAGTGGGATGCATACTTAGCCTGATCAAATAACGCATGAAGATTCAAACATTCTTTCTGAATACTAATGTGGCATTGTACTTAGACTTTTAAGTAATCAACATTTGAGAAATGTCAGAAGACCTCCAGAGTCCATGGAAGAAATACATGATTCAGTTAAACATTTTAAATTTCATGTCTTAAGCATGGATATTATCCTAATTACTGAAATTAAAGCATCTACTAAATGTTTTTTCCAAGCAGTCAGGAGTACTGAATGTCATTTGGCAGAAAGGCATCTGAATATTCTCTTTAGCATCTGAAGCTGCTTATAGTCTCTTCACCAAAGAGTACAGCAGGTAATAGTAATACATGCACAGGAATGGTCAAAGTTAGGAAACCCCATCCTTCTGTGTTATAGCGAGATTACTATATTCACCCTACATCCAGCTCATGTCCCCTCAAATCACTCCTTCAGCAGATGTTTCTGTTTTATTTTTACACGGAATCTGCGATACACACATACATATGTACAGATTAACAGAGCAAGTCACAAAACAGGTCCACAAAATCAGGTATGTGCCTTTAGGTGTTCATAATAGCACAAATAAATGTTTTTTTTCTATTCCGAAAAATCCTTCTATCTGAAATTCTGTGGGTTATATCCAGAATAACTGAAACCTGAATTGACATGCCAGGTTTGTATGCTGACACATCCTGTTCAACCAAAATAATATTTTCAGGCAGTTTGAAGGGAGGGAGAGGAGAAGCTGGGTCTTTTTTTAGGGGAGAGTAAATTTAATATTAAAAGGAAAGTTTTCAAAGTTTTCACTTAATTATTTCCTCCAAATGTATTTATGCCCAGTACACAAGCCTGTGCATCTGTTTTCCTTATTCACGCCACAAAGAGTTTCACTCAGGGACACTGAGACTCCCCTGAGTCTTACCTGTCTCCAACACTGAGAGTCTGTATGCAGACACAGGGTAAATGCTAATAGCTTGTGCTAGCACAAGGATATTGTTTGCTCCCAAAAGCCATTAAAATGGTTAAGTATTTTCTGGGAACAAAAGGAACCAAAAAGCATGAGAAGTATGCTGCTGTTGTTTTGGGTTTTTTTTTTTTTTTTTTTTTTGTATGACTTTTTCTTTTCTGATGCATTATAACATTTATTAGAAAGCAGAGTAAATTGTACCTCACTCCAAATATGACCTAATGGCTTATTAGGTTTTGTAGTTAATTAAAGCTATGGTACAACAAAAAAGATTTTGATTTCTCTCTGCTAAATTGGCCATTTTCTGAAGATACCTCGGTATGAATGTTTCTGCACTCCTGAGCTTTGTTTTTATAATTTTCACTGTTATTACATACGTATACACACATTACCTAGACCTGAAATAGGAATGATCATGAAATCACAACAGTAGTAACATCACTCACCCAGAATTTGCAAAGCTCTTCTCGTCAGAAGGAGACAGCTTAATCACTTGTATGGAAGTCCAGTGATAGCAAACAATCACAAGCCAAACTCTCTTACTGTCAAGACACAGGGTCTATGCAGAAAAAGTCCAGGATATTTAACAGCAGGCAGTACAGTATAGCCAATATATGCATTTATTTTAATTAGAAGAGCTTGATCTTAAGGTGCCCAACGCAGAAATACTTTTACATAATGTATATCTTCCACAAAAGCACACTTACTATTTTAAAATTTATTTAAACTACATGCACAGGAAAAAGACTAGCATCTGATTGTAAAAGACTGAATGGGTTGAGCTGTGTAATTATTTTCAATGAGTCAGGTTTGTGCAGCTAATTTTTAGGGGCTGAAGACTTGGCTGCATAAATGACTTATGAAAGGGGGTAATGCTCATATGATTTTACTATAGCAAGATTATCCAAAACCTATTCCTTGATATATACCATATAAATCCATGGAAAAGATATCAAAAAGAGAAAAAACTCAGAGAAAGCATAAACACCAACAAAATGCACTGGACAAAGAACCATTAATTTTTAAACTTTAGGAAATGGATGTTTGTCCCTTGTTTACTTTAACAAAAATAAACAGGATTAACAGTCCCTTCTTGTTTATACACTGAAATAGCTTGTCCCTTTAGGAAGGAGATTACTAGATTCTTGTCACTAACTAAAACTAATCTGCAGTACTTTTTGCTGTCTAGTACTACTATGAATTAGGCTTTTTGCCTACATCCAAAAGTGTCATTAGAATGCTAAATTGTTTGCTGCAAACAATTCCACTGTTATGATAGTCAGAATACATTGCTTCAGCCACGATAGCTGTGATGTAAAAAAAGCAAACTAGCCATGCTGAAGGAGAACTGGACCCAAACAGAATATTCTGACATTTATGTCCATGGTATTTCCTTCTATGGCCTGATAGAATAAGTCTTGAAAGTATGAAACTCATCAGCACTCACAGCAAACTCTGGAAAATATTATGAGCACTGTGTTATTGAACTTGCCTTTTGCTCCTGGAGGTGGCCCTTTCAAAACACAGCTGAGCATCTTTGCCAGTCCTAAGAGCCAGTGTTGGTATTGCTTATTCTGTGCATACACTGAGCTCATGGTTTCCACCTCTGCTGACATTTGGCAGAATCTCTTTTCAGGAAGAACTGAAAGAGAAATCGTTATTTCAATGGAATATCTGAATGAGCAGCTTTTCAAACAACAGCCAAAAAAATCTAGCACAGCTTTCTAAAGTTAGGTGCTTCTGTTTACAGTGTTCTGAAGGGTCCAATCAGTTCAAATCAACAGCATTTTCCCCCTATTGGGTTTTCAAGGATGCTGGTTTTGTGGGTTGATAGCATTAGCTGTGTCTAGCCAAAAAGGATTCAACGGCTTACAGCCTTGCAGATTCTTTATTTGGTAAAGGAGCTTGGCACCAAATATTTGATGCTTCAGTCAAGAACTGATTTCTGGTCCTTGCTTCAAGTGGTTAGAGGAATATCCAAGGGAGACATAAACACCAGTTCCGAGGCTTGTCTCTTCAAGGTATTCCTGGAACTAATGGTTCCCAACTCCAGTTTGACAACCAAGAGCACAGATTTATCTATACTTGTTGGGCTTTTTGGCAATTAGATACACAAATCCTCAAAACCATTAGATAATCTGAAACTATTAAAATAGTTCTTGTTTTACTTCCTTTCCTTTATGGATATTATTTACTTTTGAAAAATTATTGTTTTCTCTCCTAGGAATCCAGATATTTTGAACTAATAAAGCAAAGTTAATATATAGGGCCAAACAAGGAGGTGATTTGAGATAGCGAACGTAGCTTCACCAAGGGCAAATCCTGCCTGACAAATTTGATGGCCTTCTATGGTACTGCCACAAACTTGGTGGACAAAGACAGGGCAATGGATGTCATCTTCCTGGACTTATGCAAAACATTCGACACTGTCCCACATAACATCCTAGTCTCCAAATTGGAAAGTCATGGGTTCGATAGATGGACCACTCGGTGGGTAAGGAACTGTCTGGATGGCCGCACTCAAAGGGTTGTGGTCAACGGCTCTATGTCCAAGTGGCAGACAGTGACAAGTGGTGTCCGACAAGGTTCAGTACTGGGACCCGTGCTATTTAACATCTTTGTCAAAGACATGGACAGTGGGATTGAATGCACCCTCAGCACATTTGCTGACGACACCAAGCCTGGTGGTGCGGTTGATACGCTGGAGGGAAGGGATGCCATCCAGAGGGACCTGGACAGGCTTGAGAGGTGGGCTAATGCAAATGGCATGAAGTTCAACCAAGCCAAGTGCAAGGTCCTGCACCTGGGACGTGGCAATCCCGGGCACAAATAGAGGTTGAGCAGAGAATGGCAGAGAGCAGCCCAGATGAGAAGGACTTGGGAGTGCTCATGGATGAGAAGCTCAACATGAGCCAGCAGTGCGTGCTGGCAGCCCAGAAAGCCAACCGTATCCTGGGCTGCATCAAAAGAAGCATGACCAGCAGGTCCCAGGAGGGGATTCTGCCCCTCTACTCTGTGCTCGTGAGACCCCACCTGGAGTACTGTGTCCAGCTGTGTAGTCCTCAACAGAGAAAGGACATAAAACTGTTAGAATGGGTCCAGTGGAGGGCCACAAAGATGATTAGAGGGATGGAGCACCTCTCCTATGAGGACAGGCTGAGAGAGCTGAGGCTGTTCAGCCCGGAGAAGAGAAGGCTCCGGGGAGACCTTATAGCAGCCTTCCAGTACCTGAAAGGAGCCTACAGGAGAACAGGAGAGGGACTCTTTGTCAGGAAGTGGAGTGACAGGACAAGGGGTAATGGTTTTAAATTGGAATAGGGGAGATTTAGATTGGATATTAGGAAAAAATTCTTTCCTGTGAGGGTGGTGAGGCGGTGGAACAGGTTGCCCAGAGAAGTTGTGGATGCCCGATCCCTGGAAGTATTTAAGGCCAGGCTGGATGGGGCTTTGAGCAACCTGGTCATGGCAGGGGGGTTGGAACTCGATGATCTTCAAGGTCCCTTCCATTCTATGATTCTATACTGCTGCTTCCCCAAAATGGGAACATCACGTGCTTCTTGTAGTTACTGTTTGTAGATAGATTGGCTCCTTTATTGTTCACTTTAAAATGTTTTCAGAAGTTTTTTATCTAGAAGTGACATTTCTGCTTAAAGTATCAGTCTAAACAGCAAAAGAAAAGGTTGGTTTATTATCTGTGGCTCTCCACTGGAGGTTTTATTTTCCAGCAACACACAAATGCTAAGTGTTTAGATCTCAAAATAGGTATCAACTAATAACAAAGACGGTAGAGAAAGAAAGCACAGTTTTTCTGACAAATTACACCATAAGCAGAGGTCTATAATCCTGCATGCTGCATTTTCATTCTTCAGAGGACAAAGAGAAGAATGACTAATACATCAATTTCAGTGCTGCTCTCCTGCTTGTTTGAAAAGCACCTTGCTACCCAAGACCACCCTTAATTTACCATCTTTTGAAGACAGAAAATGTAATGAAAACATCCATCTCTGGTTTCTGCTAGCCCGTAATATTAAACATTAGAGTAATAGTTATTCTCCACCCACTCATCAATCACACCCCTACTTCATGCATACTCCTCTGCTCCTCTGACACCTTTTATAAACTACCTAAACTGGACACGTCTTTCTTTGCTTAAAGAAATTTCTGTTGCAGAAGGGAATGAAAACTCTGAACTCTCTGAAGTACTTTCTTCACACTGATGATCCAGAACTTTCTATTTTAATTCCTTCGTGCCATTAAGGATTTTAGAATTCCTGGGCTTCAACTCATCACAACATGCCAAGTGCCAAAATCCCACAGCAAGAGGTGTGTAGGAGCTACATAGCCAGGCACTTCAGGAAAATTAGGGCATTTATACCCACTTGAGAGCTTTCCATCTTTTTCCCAATTAGATGAACAAATTTTCTTTTTCCCATATATAATACTCAGAGCCAACCCGGGTTCTCTCTGCCTGTGCCCTGGAACAGCAGGACAGAAGCCAGCCCTGATCTAAAAGCCACTTGACAGCATGAGCATGTCACAGAGCCCACACATACACTTGTTTCTCTGCAGGACTTACTAACTCAGAAGTAGTGCCATGCTAATATGGTGATATAGCTCTCAGCTGGCTCAGAGCACCACCAGGGTAAGCTTGTTTCTGCCCCATACCATGTCACCATAGCCGTCTAAGGAGCAGGCTCCCTGGTCTGTGAAACACAGCCAGATCAGGAAAAGACATAGCTGAACAACCCCGGTCTCTGTGTTGTCAAAAGCTAATGGCAATTTCCTTTTAGTTTCAGTAACAGAGACTGTGCTCTTCAGCTGCACAAACTCTGCTGGTTAACCTCACTGCTGCCACAAGGTTCTCTGTGGCCAACACGTACAGTCTCCTACTGACTAGTCTGTTGTTCCAAGATTCCCACAGCCCTGCTTTAGCAAGCTCTCTCCATTTTCCTGGCCCTTCAAAGGTGTACCTGAAGGTTTTGCCTGTAGTCACTCAGTACTGGTCCCAGAATGCTTTGTAGAGCCTCTGACTCTCTCAACAGTAGGAAGTTCCTGCTGGGGAATAAATTTCAGATCATTTATAAATGCTCAAAGGCTAAGAATTTGGGTGTCTATGAGGGTGCAGTGCATGCTGAGCCCTTCATTTGTGTGTGTGTGAGCAAGTGCAGGTGCACCTTGAACAAATTTTTCAACGAAAATTTGGAAACATCAGTTAATTTTCTCATCCTTTCATCTACTTCATTGACCCAGGCATAGACTGTGCATATCCTGAGTGAGATGATCACTACAGCTCTATGGATTTCTGCCAGACCATAGCTACTCCTGGAGGTCTCAACAGCAATGAATCACAGCCTAATCCTGGCACGCATACCAGGGGCCAAGGAACTAATTGAAATCAGTGAGTCTATACATAAACACACATATATATACACAAAAACACATGCTTCATTTTGAAATGCATTACTTTTTAGTTAAAAAAAAAGATCAACCAAGCCAGAAAGTACTCACAAGTACTTGCTAGCTGCAAACTACTGGGCTGGATACCATCCTGGCTGGTAAATGTGACAGGCGCGTCTTTATCCGAGATGTTAACATTTTTACATATTGAAAAATGATGACATCTGAAGCCTTTGATTTATCAAGGCTATGGAGTAAGGAACAGAAGTCCTTCATGTTTTTGTTGAAACAATACTAACCCCTATAAAAACACTCCAGCCGGTCCCCTCTAGTTTCACATTTTACTCTGGGTTTTGCCATTTGACAATATTTCATGTAGTAACTTAGGCTATAGCCGGATTAGTCCAAATATTTCATGATATTTGGAGGCAGAGGGGGAGAAAAGGGTTTTTTTTTTGATGGGCTGTGTCTTTACGAATATCTTGTTTCCATACTACATCGCCCCACTTGCTATATATCAACTGGCAATGAGAATTCAACCTCTCTGGCACTTCTTGTAGCAGCACCCACAGTTTGAGGCAAGTCAGGGTAGATTGTACTCATCTGAAATAAAGTCTTACCTACTTCTGTTATGCTAACCTAAGGTTTCTAGCTGCAAACAAGGAGTCAAAGGGAGGCCTCTGGCAGGCCTGGGATTGTTCCACCTGGCTGAGCACTAGTGGCTTCCTCTGCTGCAGGAACTCCTCTAGGCAGAGAAGGTGCTGTCAGACACAAACCTGACCCCTCTTCCTTCCCATCCGCAGTGCGATCACACCTACACATTTCCATGTGTTCCCCTCCATGTGTTTTTGTGCCCTCTCCCCTCCACTGCCCCCTTTTTTTATTATTTGATGTACCTGATTGCTCTCATCTTTATTGGGCAGTCTTCTCCCGTAAAAGATGCATGAAGCATTTTGCTCCCACTGGATTTTGACAAAGTAGGAGGAGGTAAAATATGAGTGGGAAAAAGTCCCTGACACCCTTCCACATAAGCCACCAAAAATAAGTCAAACGCACACGTAGTTAGCTGAAGTTAGTTTAAATAAACTTTCTCTACTAACCAGCTGGGCTTGTTTGGTTGGTTTTTTTTTAACTTTTAAGTTATTTTATCAGCATAACCAAACTTCACATAAAAGCACTAAGTGCTATTATTCCTCACCTTGAAACAGACCATTCTGATTAATCTCTTAATATCTGTACTCACTCTTTGTTGACAACGAGTTAAGTAAATGCATCTGAAAACCTATACTTCTTACTGGCAAGGCCAGAAGAGCACAAACAACAAAACTGATGTTATAGAGTTCAACAACACAAGGCCAACAGAGTAGGTTTGAAGGCCAGATCATTTCCAGAGTTCCAGACTGATTTATTTTTTTCTTCATTAAAATGTAATACTCCAGAATAATTTTCAAACACAAGTCTGGCTCACAAGGACATAAAAAAGTTATTTGCTGATAAAGAATGAAATGGGCATGGGCCTGTCCTTCTAGTTAAGCTTTTTTGAATCTTTGCAAGACTGCTCGTTTCCCAAATGTCAACCCACAGAGAGTTAATCTTACTGGCTACACGAAGCCATATCTCTGCCTCTGGCTAAACTAGAAGTGATACACATCCAAACAATTACTTTTCTAATAAAATACTAGACAGTATCCTTTACACACCACTCCATCATCTATAAGGTTCTGTCAAAGCTGTTTTAGTATATGCCAATATACTTTGTGAGTGCCTAGAAGAAAAAAAAAAATGGAAAAAAAAGAGAGGCAGAGGGGAGGCCTAGCTCATTCTTTCCTGCTTTAAACATTCAAGCAAGACTTCAGATATTAGCCACTTGCAGAACCATGGAACTTGGCACAAAACCTATGCCTTGTTATAGACTCCTGGTTTTCACTTTCAAAAATGCTTTTAGCTGATGGGGGTGGTGGTGGGGGAAAGCTTCCAAACTATAAATTTTTTTAAAATTGGCAATGTGTTTTCTCTATGAGACCATGAAGTGCCTGAATGAAGGTCTCCTAACCATACCATTAATATCTATGCAGTATGGGGATAAAACCTGAAAACTCCCTCAACCTGACTCCAGATCAGTTAGTCAAAAAGACGACATCACTTCTACTAAGCAACTTTGCCTTGTCTATAATCTCAGATCATTTTGGTTAGTAATGCCAATGTTATTTGTGCCTGGTACACCACAACCTCAAACTGGGTCTCCGTCCCCGCTGGAGAAAAGGGCCTGAAAGTTCAGGCCCCCAGGTAATTTCCCTGGCAACTAAAGGGATACAGCAGAAGTGAGGTTTGAAGAAAGGTTTGTGATGTCCCTGTTGTGGTCCCTGGCCCTCTCTGCCTTCCTTATCTTTCATCACCAGCTTGGCTACCACTTGGGGTTCAGCAACCTCCAGTGGAAATGTGTACAAGTCTATAGAGTAAGCCCCTGCTTATTGCACCTCCTTAGACATCTCCTTAGTAAATCTTTAGCCATATATTCTTTATTACTTTTCTCCATTTCATCTGCACAAAAGGTTTGTGGAAATCATGATAAAGACATGCCCATAATAAAAAAAGGACAACACCTCAGTTCTGCTGTCCTCATCTAGCCTGAGGCCACAGCTTACAGGCTCTGTGCTTGATGCAGTCTGTTTGTCTTGTCCTCCTGAAGACCTCTGCACCCTTTCTTGTATCAGCAAGATGCTCAGTGCTCTCGTTACACTTGGTTAGCCCAGAGCTTCAAGGTAGGTAGGGTGCTGCACGTGCTTCTTGGGCTGCTCTGTCATGCTCCAGCTCTGAACCTACTCACCCCTGCCCAGTAGCAAAGGCAAAGGTACCAAACACTTGCTCCCATTCCTGTTCTGAAATGCCTGTGTTCCTCTTTACTATTTCTAGCATGTTCCACTACCTGTACAGAGAAAGAAATGCTTTATATTAGTAACTGACTGCAACCTGAAAACATCACATGCCCAGAGTCTAAGAAAGCATGAGCACCAAACTCCCTCTGATGTGGCTTCTCAGCCTCTTGGAATCTGGCGTATCTACCTCATTTCTCAGCTCTTCCAGAGTCAGGCTTCCTAGCCTCCCAAAGCACCTGGCTCCAGACTGCAATCAGAATCTATGGAAAATACAGGTTATTGCAAAACACGAACCCTTTATGTAGCTATATTATTATGACTAGTGAAAAGCACCTGCATTTAACAATTTAGCTGACACATTGCCCAAATAACCAAACTTCAAACCATCAGTATCATGCAAGTCTCAGCCTGCAATACTTGTAACACAGTCCTTAACATACGTACACTCTTCAATGATTCCACAATTCAAAATCATAATCCCAATAGTCCATTTTCCTCAACAAAACACTTAACTATGCAGTACAGCTAGGGAACAGAAGCGTGAAGAAAAATAACACAGCTACAATCTAACAAGCAACTTTGCCTTATTCTTCACAACATATTCTTGTTGGCCACAGATGACAAAAGCAATTTAAGACAATTACAGATTAACCACAAATACAACCAAACACCAAGTCAGAGTCAATGCAGATCGACACACCCCTAAATAGCCATAGCCTGTAATATCTCTAAAGTAGATAACTTGTTTCAATTAATTAATTCTTCAGTTAGTAAACTGTACACCTGCTTTGGCAAAACCTGTTAGTTTTAGCTGCAGCTCGATGTTGCCCTCCTGTGGGCCGAAAAAGAGGGAAAGCTCTTGAGTTTCTCCATGCCTTCACCATATCGAGAAATCTGGGCACGGTCCTTTCCTTTCCAGCTGAGACAGAATAAGCACAGATGAGCTGAGTCCCTGTGAAACATGTAACTGTAATATTGTTCTCCAGATTTAATCACCTCTGGACAACTTTTGCTACAAAAAAAAAAAAAAAGTTCTAAATTAGCCACAGGAATAAACATCTGCATCTTGCCAAATTAGCCTCATCTTACAGTATGGTATTCACCCATTTCTTCAGCTCAGGGAAAAGAGCTGATCAGTTTGCTGGAATGAAAACTACTTCTCCCTTTTTTCAGCAGGTTTGAATGGCAGAGTGAAATTTTTTTTTCATCTTTTGCCTTCTGACAATATGGGTGCCTGACAATGGGGTCTTTATTCTTGAAGACCCCAGGCATAAGGCATTTTTTCTTACAATTTGATGAAGGCCATTCCCTTGCCTAGGCTGGGGTGGATTTATCTGCAACAGCCTTGTAATAACACAGTTAAGTGCTTGGCACTTGTGTGACACTTCCCATGATTTTGTCTCTTGGGGATTGTAGGTCACCATTTCTGTAACAGACTGAATTGGGGACCCATCTGAATTCTGAACTATGTTTGAACTGACTTGGGGTGGCAGGTAGTTAGGCTGGTCTCCAGTTAGTCTTCCACTTCCTAAGGATGGGATAAAGGGGCCAATTCGGCACCAGGAAGAGGTAGGAAATGCTCAAAAACTGGTGACTTGTAAAACAGAGAGCACCTAAAAATTGGGAAGCTAATAATTGATCTCTTCATGCCTGAAGCAACAGCCAGGAGACAACATGGGAGTACCTGAGCTATATAAGAAAAGACTATACTCCTTTCTTTGTGCATGATGCATGAGTAGTGAGAGCCATGAGGACCATAAGGTAGTAGGGCTTGTTTTGTTATTTAAATCTGTAATTAGTATTTTTTCCTGAATCAAAACCCCTAGGGAAATATTCATAGTGCTGTCACAGCTGTCACTCTAAGCAAGGTTGACTCCCTGGAGACTCCCTCGGGACCCGTTCGGTGCTAGGGGGAGGAAAAGGTGTTTGAGGCATCCACAGGCAGAAACCAAGTTTCCATTCCTCTTACCAGAGCAGCCCAGTTCAGGTCCGTGCCAGGGTCACTGTAAACCTCAGGGAGAGATGGTCTCACTTCCAGCCTACGAAGTGAGATTGTCTTCCTTCCTAAGATTATATTTATGGCACTCTGAAGCAAAATCACATCAAGCTCAGGTTTTCAGTTAATTTATTTACACCAAAGAGGCAAGTTGTCTACAGCATTGCTCCAAACAAAAAAGTGGGCTATATCTTTAGCAATGGAGTTTGACTCCACACGTAGTCAGCATGAAGCAGTAGGTTGTGTAGTCTTGGACGACTGGTAAAATCCACCTCCGAATTCAGAAATTAACTTTGTGGCTGGGTTTGACTGCTGCTGTATCCCAAACCAACATCTCAAATCCAAACATAACCTCAAACTGAGGAAGCTGAGGTCAGACAATTGTGGCTTGGGTTCATGTCTACTTGCTACCAAGTCAAAGGCTTCCCTCTGGAAAACTGAGTGCTAATGATCCAGTGACAATCCAAATGCAAACAAGAAAGAAGCACCAAGAAAACATCTGGAAGCAATACTGCAAGGAAGACAACATGGAGACGTGGCCAAATGCTTCACTGCCAAAGAGGGGGGAGAAGAAAAAAAAAAAAATAATGACAAGGGGCTTTTCCCTGCCTGCTTTCAAAGATCATCAACAGAGCATCTGTGTAGAATAAAAGGCTAGAAGAGAAAGTACATACGTGGCTAGGGAATGAAGACAGAAGAAGCTGCTAGAAAAGCAATTACAGAGTAGCTAAGGAAAAGGCAGCTGATTAGCATGCAGTCAGTTGAAATCTACAGAATAAATAGCATAATCAGCATTCATATACATCTGTACAATAAAGCCTGTAAGAGCCACCATTTTTCTTTAAGAAAATCACCAAATTTATATCAGAAATTACCACGCACTGGAAAACAAAGTAAAATTTCTGAAATCTTTCTTGCCACAATTGATCTGTTGATTAAGCATCAGGATAATGCAAAAAGTCAAATTAACGAAAGCCACTGGAAACTTTTATATTAATGCTTAGGCTATGGTGGCTGCTGACACAATGAATTTAAGTGGATTCCAGAGAGTGGCTGGCAAAGAAAATATGTTGAAGCAGAGGGAAATTTTTAAAGCAAATCAGTGCATTTCCTGAAAAGGTAATTCTGCTGCGGCTTGTTTCAGCGGAAAAAAAAAAAAAGTTACTTTTCACTCTCCTGCAGCAACATAAACATTGCTCCTTATTGAACAGCCAGTTCTTACAGAGGCACCCCTTCAGGGCAGACTTCCAAATATTAGCAGATGGACTGAGATGCAGCAAAAACATTTACTCTGTCCTGTGAGGTAGAAAGTGAGGGGCAGTAAAACACAGGTTTGTTATGTCTTATAAAAAGAGAGAGAGATGCACGTTGCCAAGAGCATCCCATCACTTGGTTTCCATTTCCCAGCTCCCAACTCCTCTCTGTAGGAGGCTGAGGCTCCCACTGGGGTGAGGAGAGCCCACTGGTTGGGCTGGGTGCAGGCAGGACTCATGGACTGTGTCCTCGGCAATAAGTTTTGGCACATGCCTTTGAGATGAGCTTTTTCCTTACAGGCTGCAAATACAGGAGCCAACACCCCTCACAATACATCAGGACACAGGAAAATCTGTTGTCCAAACTAGCTGCTTTTAGAAGAGCTGGTTCTGCAGCTGAAAGCACTTTTAACCTACTATCAAATTATATAATGGAGCAAGGGACAAATTACTGCCTCTTTCCAGCCCTGCTCGAAATGAGTTTCACAGGCTTTGTTCTTCCTCTGAATCACTTCAGCTCCAGCACAGTCTTCCAGTTGTTAAAAAGCCATTTCTGAAAGTGCCTTCATCCAAATGATAATTCAAATAAAATATACTACATGCAGACACTTATTTGTCTTTAATAGCACCTTCCTTGATGGACATATATTTTTCAAACATGTAGGAAATGAAATCTGACCAGAGATGTGAAGAATTTGCAAGGAAGCAAGATCCGATGAGTAAGCAGCCTCTTTATTAGCAGCTGTACAGGTCTTGATTTAGAGGCTTCATTCACTCGGAGCAGACAAACATCTTCCGTGTTTGATGCTATAAATGTCGGTCAGGACTAAAAATGGCAACAGGACATTTTTGTTGTTGCCTCCCAGCTGTGCCACTTGAGTCCAACGAAGCTGAATGAGTGATAGAGGAAACAAATCCTCTGGCAGTGGCATAGCAGTCCCATCCCTCGCCTCCACACCTCCTCCTCCTCCTCCTGCAGTGGGGACAGCTGTCGAGGCACAGCAGAGCCATGAAAACAAACAGGTCTCTCAGCGACCGCCCAGCAGCACCGTGCACACACCGAGCCCACTCTGCATCTCTAAACTTTCCACCAATGTGATGAAAGCCTGGTCTCTCCAGAAGCACTTCGTATTTTCAAAACTGTCTGGATTGTCAGACCTGAATTCATTCCTGGCCAAGAATGACCTCTTAAGATAAATAAAGTATGATTTAACCAGCTGACAGCCCAGCTGTGGTCAAAGAGTGCCATAGGATAACCAGGGCATCCAGTGGGACACTGGAGAAGACCAGCACCATGGTGTTTGTGAAACAGTGCTGACAGGTTGCAGAAGAGCAGCTCAAGTCACCTTATTTTTTTCCAGCAATCTGTTCTCTTTTTAAAGAAAGCTGTTCTTCCCTCCTCGCCCTAGAAATTGCTTTAACCAGACTCAGTACAAGCAACCACATAAGTCCCTGGGCAATTAAACATATACTCACCACATTTTCCATTCTTATAGGAAACAAGGTTCTTAACCCTTTATGGTCCTTTGATTTTTAGTGCTTTTAGAAGGAGCAGAATGTTAAATAACCCATAAACAGGATAAAGACTAATCCCACAGAAAATTCTTAAGGCTCATATATGAATTAATTTATTTTCCAGTCAGTATGTTGAACATGCTATTCCAACTCACCACATCCATAAAGGAAATCCACAGCATGAAAAGACTCGATGTGATTCAAAACTGTAACTTTTCAGTTCATGTAGAAGAGGGAGTTAATAATCTCCAATAAGAAAACAATTCTGCAGTTGTATTCTCTGATCTGTCACACCCATAAATTCACACGCCAATCCAGAAAAAACAAACTGGCTTTACTCACTAAGAAATTGCCTCTTCTCCTGATAATGACTTCCTTTGACAACAAAATTACATTGAAACAACTGAACTTCACCAACAAAGAATTTATGAGATAGAAAAGTGAAATCTCTGTGCTATCAGTCAGTGGCTCAAGATCTAGTCCAGAGCAGTTAAGGGAAATGGAATTATTATTAACAATGAATATTTATAAAACATAATAGCCCAAGCATTTTACAGTTTTAAGGTGTAAAATGTAAATTATTTTTCCATTTTGTCTTTTCCTCTGCAGCCTAAAAACCACATAACCAGTTAATATATCTACAGAAGTATAGTTTCCATTTAACTTTTTCCTACCTGACTAAAATGAGAATACAAACCTATCAATTTAGAGCTGAAAAATGGCTCTATCCATCTACCTTTTGTTAAAAGACTCCAATAAATGGTTCTGTGCAAATACATTTTTAGTACAGTTTTAAGTTCTATCTTTTGTTGATCTGGCTTTGACAAGGTAAAACCAAACATATATATCAATGGTCACTTGAAATACCTCATGGTGTTTTAGTAAGGACTCGAGACATCAAAACAAAACAAAAAAGCAAAAAAGTAAAATCAGAGTTTCAATCTTTGAAAAGTAAGTGATGTCAAAGAAACAAGATGAAATTCTAGTTTTAATTACAGAAGGCAACAACTATTTTCTCACATCCAAAACATTTGCAGAAAAGATTGGAAGTAGTATCTTTTCCGATACTTCATACTTAACCACATACACCACACTGAAGTGGCATATCCAACCAATATCTAGGAAAACAAGCAAGTTATTTGCTCCATCATGTACTAACACTGTCCCTCTATATTAATATTCAAACATCAGCTTAGGAGTCAGAAATGGGATTTCATTAGAATATCAAACGAGTACCTAAGTGCCAGGTGCAGGAGAGATTGTGTGCAGCACAGGGAGGCGGAGGGTTCCCTGCAGACAAGAGGAGGGAAGGGAAGGGAAGAGATGCTCCGACAGCACTGCTTTGGTTGGCGACACTCTTGGCTTCTGCAGTCCAGGAGACTCTGGTTTCATACCAGAAGACATTTTTAGAAAGGCACAGAGTAGGACTAGGGAAGAGATCCCACACCAGACATCAGCTTGTTGGGAAAGTTTTGTCTTACTTTTTGCTCTGCACATCGAGCTGGCAGAGATCTCTGTCTGGTATNCCTGTTCCCATCCCCATCCCACCACCCCCAGACTCAAGCAGAACTGCTGGGAAGGCAGTCAGATAAATCATGGATGCTTGCCTGGCTACTGAGTCACTCAGCTGGAGGTCAAAGCCAAGCCTGCAGACTGAGACTGCAGTCTCTTCCCAGATCCGTTGCCAAACGGTATGAACAAATCAGTTTTTCTGAGCTTCAGTTTTCCCATCTACTTACAAAATACTTTGACGCATTTAGATGAAAGGCTATGCAAGTACTACTCCATTACCAGACGCTATTTCATCCTCTCTCAGGTTATAAATTGCAACTACTACATAAAAATGTGGGTACGCAAGTATTTTTCAAGGCTTTTGAGTTTTCAGGTATAAATGTACAAAAGTAGACTGCCCAAATGTCAACATATTACTAGATTTGAATTCTAAAACTGTATCTTAACTATGCTTAAGTATTTTTGCAGCTATGATTTCTATCCTAATTTCTGTTATCTAGACCCCATCGTGCCTTTAATAAGCATCTGTAAAATTCAATTTTGGCCACAGGATGGCAGAGTATAAAAGCACTATTCTACCTTCAACTTCTACTCATCAGGGAAAAAGTATATAGCATTTTTTCTTCCCATGTCTCCATTTGCTCACACTTTTATTAAGTAGGTTAGATACTTTGACTTCCCCAGCAATTACAGAAAACAGTTTCTAGAACAGACATCATGGAATTAAATTGAGAAAGGTCATTTACAAAAAGTTGTTCAAGTCAGAAGTGCACAAATTCAGCAATTGCAGTCATGGCCCCAAACCAGATCTACCTATTTTATTTTTTCACACATATTGCTATTTTAATTGCCTAAAGTTACTGTTATTTCCATTTTACTTAGCAGAGTTTTTGAAATTATTCTTGCAAGAAGCCTTAAGTAAGCACCAAATGAATTAAATCATGTTGTTGTTGTATATTTACTCAATAAATACCCAAGATAGCAAAATAAATGACCAGAAGCTTAGCAGACAGAAGGGTATTGTGGGACTACCCAAAACTCACTTCTAAATTATAAGCATATTTTCTTTCTTTTATTTTTCTTGGTTTGAGTTCAGTGAATTTGAGATTTTTAATAGCCTTCTGCCACAACTTCTAAAGAAAATGAGCACACAAAGTACCATTAAATATTGTAGAGGGCTTTCTTTGAACTCCACATGTCATGACTTAACTAAAGCATAATGGACTCCAACTTGCACAGGGCAGCAGTTCAGTTCAAAGAGTTCCAATGTTTCTGCAAATTATATCCCAAGCAATAAATAACTACAAGATTGACACGGACCATTATTTCAGTATCTATGGAGATCTATACACACTCCTGAACCTATTGGTGCTCTAAAAGGAAAGTTAAGTTTTTCTTTGGCATTTGAATACATTTATTTCTGAGTTGAAGGAGGGATGGAGACAAAGAGAGAAACTGGAGCCTAGAGAAGCATACCATGAAGAAACCATGCTTCACATTTAAGTAGTATTTATATTGCCAGTGATACTGGCCATGTTGCTAGAGTATTTTTTCCTTTCCCGCAACACCCTACTACAAAGAAAAACATTCATAATTCAAAACTGAGGAGGCTGGAAAACTAGCTGCAAAGGATGAATATTCTCTTTATCAAGGTTCATTTTATACAGAGGGCTACCAATGTGCTGAACTAAAGCCAGATGGGAATGCAGAAAGAAGCTCTGTATCTACTACCAATTTCCAGGAATTCGAAAGAAGTGAAATGTTTAATAAAGTGGTAAGGAAGGACTGCAGGCATCTCTGTAATCGCTTTACCAGAGGACCACAGGCATTTAGGAAAATACTGGATTCAAGAGATAATTTGGCATGAAGTATGGAGAAATGTCATGTCCTAGTACTCTGCTTGTACCATGAGATATTCCACCAAGCAACACGCACTGAGGGCAGCACAGCAGAGTAACAAACAATGAACCAAAGTAATCTAAAAGCTGATGAAAAGGAAACATAAAAAGTAAACTTAAGTTGCAGGCAAGGGCAACTCAGGAGTTCCAATTGGCTGGCTTATGAATAATCCTCAGTGTTTCATAACATAACATAACAAATAAAAAAACCCATAACAAATGACAGCACAGATGTTTGTTGGGGATTCAGACCCTTAGAGCAGAAAAATAAAAGACAGCAGAGGACCTGCTAACTTCTGACGTATTTTACTGTCCATTATGCAATCACTTGACTCCATTATAAAAAAAAAAAGAAAAAAAGTTTTATTTCCTTTTGAAAAGCAAAACTGAATCCTAAATCAGTTTTCTTCAGTAGGCTTGTTGTTTTTGTGTGTGTGTGCAAGCTTTGTTAGTGAAAGGAAAACATGATTAGCAATAAACTCACTTATCTCTTCTTAGACGTTTAAAAGAGAAAAGATAAAAATCCAGTAAAGTTTTTATCATGAGCAAATATTATATGGAAGACAGTCCAAAAGAGCTTCCTTGGCTAGTCTCTGAAGTAAAGAAGTAGCATTACAAAACAGCAAGTTGCACATAAAATCCTCAGCTTGAAGATAAAGACATCAAAAATGAGAGAGCAGAAGCAGTATTTTTATGTATGGGAAAGATAAAACCCAACCTACATTTATAAATAAAGTAAGTATACAGTAGCAGTATTTATGTATGAGTAATAATAAATGCAATATAAAACAAATATATAATAAATGCAAAGTTTATTCTCTAAAGTTTCTTTGTGAAGTAAGGAAATAGTTTTTCAACCGTATGAGACCAATTCCTTTTGCCTTAGCAAAGAGCTGCAGTTTTATTTGCACGTATTTAACTTCATCATCTAAAGAAATCAAGTAATTCTGTAAGGGCCATTCCAGCAAAAAAAGATAAAGCTTTGCTGACTGCAGAGCTCCTATACTTTGTCAACAGGAATTTATTTATACTTGAACACTCTGATTATGCATTTTATCTATTCCCTGCAAGAAAGTGTTCACTTTTCATGTGTTAACACATTTCTATAGTTCTAATGATTTATATTGTTCAAGAATTATTAGCTTCCTTCAATCCCCAAGTTAAAAACAAAGCAAATCCAAAAATTAAACAACAAAGAACGATGTATTTAAACACCACAGATCCATACCATGAAAAACACCACCTCCTCCCTTCCAGGGACTTTTCTTCCTCAATGCCTCTGCCTGGATGTCCATCAAACCCTGATACTACTCTACAGGTGCCAGTCCAGAGATTCACAAGAAATGCATCAGAAACAGAGAGCTCTAGTTGGGTTTATAAAATACCAAGACAAGAAATCTTCACTCACCCCTATATGCAACGAACATGTCTTGAATTCCAGACTGCAAGAGTCGAGTGAGATCAAAGAATCCTTTGAGATAAGTCTTCCATTCAATAATTGTCTCATTTGTCCTAAAGGTTCAGCTTGTCCAGGAAACCAAGAGAACGGAATGGTGGATGTATGTGCTCTCAACCTTTGGCCTCAGTGGTCTCAATATAAAATAGCATCATCTGCTTTGCAGGAAGCAGATAAACTAGCATTTTAAGTTTAAGTATTTTCAAGCATGTTATCAGCTTAGGTTCTGGCAAGCAAAGGACACTTTGAAGCTGTACACACACATTTGTTCTAGCTGAAATTAATACTGACATCAGCGACCTGCAGTCACAAATGTCGTTTCAATTCCTGGATGAAATAAGTTGAAACAGCACCTGTCTCAATACTTGTATTTTTTTTTCCTGTTAACTTTGAATAATCTACTTGCCAAACAGTTTTAACGCCAGGCATGAGACCTAGTAGGTATTAGTGCTACATGCAGCATTGTACACTGGGGGCTGCTCAGCTAAGGAATGATGACTAGGTTAGAGGTTTGGCTTTATTTTTTTAATACATATCTTCCCTCTAATGATATCTCTCATTTTTTATTATACATGAAGAAAAGACCCTTCAAGGATGAAAGTCTGCAGCCTGGAGTTTTTTCCTTTTTTTTTTTTTTTTTAGAATTATTTTTAAAGAAAGTTAAATTTGTATAAAAATCAAAGTAGGTTGTGGTACTTTGACAACATTCCTCAAGTGCCTCCTTAGGGTTCTGGTCATAAAATATTCCATGCAGGGAGCAGTTTTGTTGTCTTAATGGCTGCAAAGTTTTCCTCTCCTCTGCAATATAATCTCAATTTATTTTCATTTTTCTGAGCTTCTGATTCCAAGCATTTGAATGCTGCTATAGCTTATAATGTGCTTTTGTTCCCTTCAGACTAAAAGTAAATAAGAATGGGAATAACTTGCCAAGAACAATTCATTTATTTGCTCAAACAACATTTCAAGAACACCTGCACAACTGTTTTGGAAACATACTGGTATCTCCCTTCAGCCTTTCGTGTCCGAGTTACCCAACTTCAGATAGATTATGTCTACCTAACGATGAAAAACGCACAGCATTTCCCATACCTTTGCATTCAGCTAAAGAACACCTCTTTTTAATACTTTGCCATTTGAAGAACTAATATTGACCAATTAATTCATGGAAAGTTCATATAACCTTCGTGTCAGTGATATTTAGAGAAAAATCAAGCCTTAGCTTGTGCTCTTCTGTAAGAGGCAATTTTTAGAATAAGGGAGACACTTTTTTCAAGTCTGAGCAACACAATGAAAAAAAGTCCATTGTAGAACAAGGTCAAGATACAGGCAGGCTACGAATAAGATCAAGCATGGCTTGTGTTTGTGCACACACACACATATATGCTGATGGATAATGAGATGAAAACTAAAAAATCCTCACCAAATACACATCATCACAGCATAGTGGCCACTTGCTCCAACAGCCACCAGTGACACCACAGGTCAGGACAAAAGGCTCACCTGGGGGATCTGAGAAACTGCACTCGCCAGTGGCCCTCTGCATCCATCACATCCCACTGGCAGTATAAACTACAAGGAAAAAGTATAATTGGGAAATATTTTCTATGCTTTTCTGCAGACCATAGCTCAGTTATACCCTTGATATATAAGGGCTTACTAGTTCTAACCCTAAGGCATCTTTCCTTACCACAGAAACAGCACTTTAACATTTACACTTCAATAACACTTCAAAATAAAGATTCCTTGTCTCTGCCTTACTTGCTCCTGCCTTCATTTATTCAAAAAGCCATTGGCCGCCCGTGTTTGGTTTGGTTTTTTTAACCCCTGCTGGAAAGGTGACATCTGGCAAACACATGAGATGCAAAGGGGGCACAGTTTTGATAGAAAGCAACATGCGTGTGTACGGCTGAGTGAAGGGGCACAGCCAAAGAGTCTAAGAGAACAAAAAGTTCTCATACGGGTAAAATGCTCTTGTACAGGTTAATGCATGTGATCAAAGTACAGGAAGTGAGAAATTCCTCTTTTTGTAAGGAACAATACCAAGATCTCCACTTTACAATTCATGAGGACACAGTGAAGACAAGTCTAAGAGTCAGATGTGGAAATTTTAAGGCAAAATACTACTTTATATAGCAAGACCTGTCCTACTTTACGTGGTATGTGCTTTAAAGAATGACCAAATGCTTGAAATAGTTCCCTGGTGAATTACAGTTTGCAAAAGCGATTCAGAGATGAGTCTCTAAATTGGGTTGCACCCAAAGTTCGTTATTCCATTGTGCACCTTCCCACCTCTTACATTCACCTGGTATTTCCAAAGATAAAAAACTAGCTTTTAGTAGCTTACGCTTTACGCTTTCTGCCTTACCATCTCGTGGACTATATTTACTTCCTGCTGGAAAACGTTCATTTAAAAAGCTGCAATGTACTTCTGCTTTTGGGACTTGAAACTCACTAACAGACACCACTTCTTACAAAAAAGTCTTCAGTTACCATCATGCCCAAGTCAGAAGTTTCTGGAGTAAAAACAACTTAAACCCCCTCAACATCTTCATCTCCTGAAAGCTCAGAGACTTGCTAGAATTCAGGAGCTAGAATACCCTACAAAACGTGCTCTGTTTTCTCCAAAACCTTTATAAAGAGCTTGGAGAGTGTCCCAGGTTGCCCAGAGAAGTTGTGGATGCCCCATGCTTGGGGATGTTCAAGGCCAGGCTGGATGGGGCTTTGAGTAACCTGGTCTAATGGGAGGTGTCTCTGCCCATGGCAAGGGGGTTGGAACTTGTTGATCTTTAATGTCCCTTCCAACTCTAACCATTCTATGATTCTGTAAACATCCTGGGGACAACTAAGTTGGATCCAACTACAGCAGCAAAAATAAAATTTCTCCATAATTAGTGTGCTAAGTGCAACAGAGAACTGGAGCAGGATACAGCTCTCTCTCAGGCACCCTCTATCTTTCCATCCTCACTGCTGCCACAGTAGGATAAAAACCTATCATTCACATATTAACAGCAGCAGTTGGACACACTTTCCACTCACAGATAAGCAACAATTCTTATCAGCCATCAAGTTCCTTTAAGGCACAAAGGCCTGCACAATTATTTTGCTAGTTCTGCTGCGTTATTACATGGAGAAGATAATTTAATTTATATGTGTGGAATAATACACTTTCATTTCAAACTGAAAATTACTATTCTAAAAACAAAGTGGAAAAAAGTAATTTTCTAAACCTCCGTTTCACACACCACCAGTGGATGAGTGTGTATCGTGAGAGATAAGCAACTGAAGTCTTAAGAAAGCTTAAAGCCTGAAACATCAGTCAAGCCACTTTGAAAGGTAGAGCCTGATGTCTTAGGGTGTTAAATATGGTAACCATTTCACGGGCTTAAAGTATTGCTCACATTAACTGCCATTCCAGCTGAAGCTGTGAAAACGTTTTCATGCCTCATCTGTACTACAGATATCGTAGTAAGAAAGTAGCTTATACTAAATTTGCCCTGCTACCTTCCTTCTCCCTCTGTTCCCCACTCCCAAAAGAGTACAGAAACAAAACGGTTCCAAGTCGTCAGTAGCTGAGCAACTCCTTTCACAATTATGCAAAATTCTTGGAAACAGAAGAATTCTGGTTTCGATCCAAAAGACTGTTCATGAATCAATCTGTTACCGTGCAACTATGCATCTCCTTTGCCAACTTCAGGTACTCTGAGACATTCAACAACTGTAAACCAGTAGTAACTGGAGCAGGGAGTGCAGAAGGAACAATATTCAGGATCCACAACACAAGCAAGCTTTTTCATTGCCCTGAAGCACTGCCTCCCATATGGCCAATATCCTCCACGTTGGCTGCGCTCTCAGCTTTGCTACTCCTAAAGTTGCACTGCCGCCAAAAAAGGCTGTAACTATGCTGAGAGAAATCCCACTTTTGAACAGTTGCCTTACTATATTAAATACCTTAAGATGAATATGTTTTTATCATATAGCTGCTTTCATGTTTGATTCATGTGCAAAATAATCTCAAGGGGCACAGCTTCAAATGCAGCCAGAACAGCTTTTCTGAAGTGAAGTTCAATCCATGAAATTATCTTTCCAAAAGCAATAAATTAACAGGAGAAAAATGACATCTCTACATTTAGTGGCCTTAACATCACATCAGGATATCAAATGCTTCCCAGAACTCCACCTGTTAGTTTAGGACCGAAGTGCTGTAGGAATACACCGCCCACATCTGTGCTAATAGCTGCAGAAGGAAGCAATTCTGTGCAGTGAACTGTGAGCTTTCCTGAGCTTTGACCCACCAATGGAGTTTGGGATAAGGGTCTTCATTTTGATCCGCCCTCCAACCTCAAAATACACTAACAGGCAGCCATCGTCCTGTAAGTGGGATGTATTTATACAGCTCTTAAATGTCATAGCAAATGGGCAGATAACTACAGGTAAAAAAAGAAAAAAGAATACAGCTATCACATAAAATGTTTCACTGAATATGATAAAAGCATCTCTTTCCAATTCTACTGTTCAACATTTGATTTGTATACAAGAACACGGTTCTTCAATGTTATTGAGCAGGACTATGCGCTTCATTACATCCAGATTAACTTGTTACATTATTGACTCAGGGAAACCACATTGGAAAGCCATGTGAAGTGACATTTCCACCTTTTGGGTACAACAAAATCCTGCACCATCAACTCTCATTTCAGTTTTAGTGTTGGCTGGAAACTAACTTCCTGTCAGAGACCATCTTTCTTGGCAGCAGCCAGAGGGAAGAAACAGAACAACTGGGACTTCCTGGCAGTCATAAATTAATTACTTATTCCTACAACTCTCCAGTTAACTCTACTAGTGCAAATCTCAGCTCTAAGAGCTGACAATAACAACTCTAGAAATGCATTTTATAAAGGCTCTGCCCTCCAATTCATGCTCTGCTATGAAATCAAAAAATCCCATAATTAAAAAAAAATAAAAATCAAGTAATTTAATTGACACCTCAGTCACAGATAGGTATTGGGTTCCCTTTCACTCACAAAAACAGCAGAGCACGCATAGAAAGTGAGGATTCAGTGAAGTGAAGATTCAAAAAACACTTCTTTCAGAACTGAAAACGCAGAAGACCATACCAGAAATAAATCTAAGGAAAATGAAATGCATATATTCCTTAAAAAGCTCATTGCAGTAGCTGAAATGAAAAATTTGAACAAATTCTTCCAAGCAGAAAAACAAAAGTAAAACTAGTACATGCACATGGGAGGAAGGAATAGTAAGAGTCTGTTTCTAGACTTTTCCATCCCTTTAAATGTCTTTGTCTCCTTATTTCTTACATGCTGCAAAAGAGAAACTGCTGTAGAAGCCCTGCATTGAATTAACATTTATTCCATGAGTGCAGAAGATGTGCGGAAAAAGCCATTAAAAAAGAAAAAAATCACAATCAAACAGATTTCATTATTATTGCCTAACGGAAAACCTATCTTCTTTTGGGGCTTGTCATAGACTAATTCCTATGAGCTCACAGTAACAGTGGAGCGGTAATCCTTTGGGGAAAAAAAAAAAAAAAAAATGAAGTGACAAATACACACTGGAATTACTTATTGCACAGTGACGTTAAAGAAGACTGAATGTGTAAAATACTACTGAATGCCCTGAACATTTTTTAGGAGTATCAGAGTTGGAACAGTTAAAGTATATGAAATAAAACCAAGCTATACTCATCCTCCTTTTGGTTAAAAATATTACAAAATTCTCTAACTCATATACTGCTGTCCCAGCCCTTACCCATACCACAGTCTCTTCAAGTACTTAGTGGTGAAAAACAGAGCTTTATGAAAGCAGAATGAATCAAATAGTTTACAAATGTCTCATCTGTTGCACAGCACCTTTATGTCCCTGTACTCCCGAGGCTTCTCATACGCTGCTGGAATTAAAGGTTGTTGCTTTCCTCCTGACACATTTATCCTCTATGCACCAAAAAAAAAAAACCTTTGTTAGGAAACACAAGAGTCTTTAAGTACTCCTAAAAGTAATGAAAATTAAAAATAATTCCTTAGTAGTGCCAATTCTGTTTAGCCCATGTGAGCTTGTGTACTTACACATTAACTAATTCAAGTGAATTATTAGGAACAAACTTTTTTCTGGTATCTATCTGTTCCTAAGAAATTAATGAAGACACTCCCATACATGCTGCCATCCACCTGAGAGGTAGTGTGCAAATACTCCATCAAAAGAAAAATGAAGAGAGAATTTTAACCATGTGAGCATGGTAAACACATTTTTCCCTTCCAACAGATGTGCAGCACAGTAAACTTAGCATTGCATGTCATTACATGACAGAGTAAATTAATAGTTGCAAACACAGAAACTTATAGTAAGTAAAGCAATCATATATATGTTGAGGGGAAAAACACATTAAAAAAATCAAATGTCTGAGAACTATAAAATAGATAATTAAAATATAAGTTATGAGAAAAATATTCTGCAAAAGAATCTTCCCCCATGTGTTAATGGATTGTATTTTTGTGGGTTTTTTCCAAGAAAGCTCCTCATAACAGTAAACTGTCTGTTAACAGATCCAGTGGTAAAAAATATTATTCTGTTCTGAGTTAGGCTAAAAGACCACAAGCAAATGCTCAGAAAAAGGTGATTAACAAAGGCTGCTTTCATTCTGAATGCCCAAAGACTTTCTGATCTGTAAAGTTTGCCTAAGCACAGGCTACATATATAAAGACTCTCACTAAGGCAGAAGTGTTGTATGTCTGGAAACAAAGTCAAGGGATATTAACCTTCAAAGATTAGCCTGAAACGGAGACTTCATGGTGTAAAGAAAGAGAAATGAAGAGAAAGCAAAACGAACTTCCTATGAAAAGCCATTCCTTTTCATACCAGCCCACTTCAGTTCATTATTGAAGTTACCACATTTTGACATATTTGCTTCAGCATAACTTTTGTATGGTTATAACCCATTCCTCAAAACAGCTGAACAGGGACTTAGCAGACGGCTTATTTTTGGTAACAGATTAATCTTTGAACTCCTCTCCCAAACCTTTCAGCTCCACATAAAGCTTCCGTTCAGGAAATGTGATATAAAGTTTCTTCAATTATTAGCAGGTAAAAAGTGAACTACTGTTTAGATCATCGAAAAGCCTCTATATCAAACAGGCTGGCTGGTAGTGAACACAAGAACCCACCATTCTGCTGGGATCATTCTGAAAGACTAATGCACCTCCAGTAACATACACCAACTCGCATGAGAAATAACTTCAATAGTAACAGATTAAATAAGCCAAAAACTGACACTTACAGAAACCTACAATTTAAATATAACTACAATTCCTTTAAAAATATTAATCAATAAATAGAATTTTGGTTAAAAAAATAGCAACATGCAAAGAAACTACCTAATACAGTCAAGTAAAAGCTTTTCCATTAATTTAAAATTACCCTTTATTTTTCACAAGTTTTTCCAACACATTGTGCATTTTGGCACGGTAGACTTTGAGATAGTTTGTTTCAAGTTTCTTTAAATTACAAACAGCAGATACAGTAGGAATATTTCAAACTGATTTCTTTAAAATAAAAGGAAAGTTAAGACCCATAGTTTTAAAAGAGACTGCCACAATTTCATTTTCCTGACACAAAATTCAAGTAATTTTAAGTAAGAGTAGAAAACTGTCTCTATAAAAGATCCTCTTATGAAAATTTACCAGCTTTCTGAAAATAAACATCAAATTTCCAGTATCAATTGGGTGTAATTACACATTTAGAAAAATAACTCATTTTCAATGAAGGTCACTTGGTGAAGAACAGTAAATTTTCAACAGGATGAGTTTTTAAAACAACTGATGAACCATTTTTTCTTAGCTAAATTATTTCATCCTTGCTAAATCCCTGCAATTCTTTTTTTTTCCTTCTAAAGGTGTACATTTCAGTGTTGAAAATGAATTAAAAAAAACAGCCTAATGATATGTTTTTCCTTTCAGTACATACTAGCATTTGAAATCATTGCTTATTCCCAACAACTGTATACAAGATTAGTTTACTGAGTGAAAACCACGAACTTTTCAGATAATTTTGTATCTAGGGTTGTTTGGGTTTTTTCCCAACAAAAATGGATTCATTATAAAATGCTTTTCTATTTTCCCTCTTTACCTATTTGTTAAGACAGCAGAATGGAAAAATAAGCAGGACATTTACTTTGTGACTCAAGGCTCAGAGCAGATATTGAGAAATCTTTAACAATTTTAGAACATTTTCTTTTTTTTTTTTCATTCTTTTAGCCCAAAGTAACTTTGCTGTCTAAGAACAGTAACTTAAAAGTTTCTTTTATCACCATCTTCCAGAAGAAATCTATAAATAAATGTTTATGTAAAGAATCAAACACTGCTGAAGAGGGCAAAGAAATAAAAAAAATAAAATTAAGGATCGATAAATGATACTGCAATGTATCTTGTGCCATTCAAGATAGGGAGTCCTTCATGTAAATGCGTAAGTCTTCCTGGGTGCATAAAACTCCATCCTTTCCTCGGTGACTCAATGGAGCAGTTGTACCTAAGAAATTTACATCCACCTCCCTGTAGCAAAAACAGAAACAACACAAAACCCCAGACATTTACCTTCTGTTTTAATTGAATAAGGTCCTTTTCATTTATCCACAACTTCAAACATTTTGCTATTATTAATAGGCTAACAGTATTTTTTACTATCCCTAAAAATAACGTCATTTAAATTACACCATGTTCAGAGCAATACATAACAGACATGAATGTGCAATCAAAGATTTCTTCTTGCTTTGCTTTAGTATTCCCTGGACAACAACTCATTCAAACAGCACCTCTAACAAACAGATGTTCAATAACTTTCCTGTACATGATACCATGGAGAAGCAAATTATGTTCACAGGCCCTGTTCCAGGACTGCATCTCTATCCAGGACAGAATTCTATCAAATCTTAAATAAATTTATCTGGCTGCTGTTTTCATACTCAAGGATGGTTGTCAAGTAGGAATGTGAATAATACAGGTTTATAAACACAACAGGTTATGTTTCTCTACTAGTCAAAGCTGAACAGAACTGCCACCACCCTGCCTATGAGCATACACTGGGACTGTTTTATCTGAATCAAGACCAGAGTAGAAAATAATTTATATCAGAAAAAAAAATAGGAACAACAATTGAAAAATTTCATTCTGTGGCTGGATTTAGCTAAATTATTTAATTATTGCTGTGGCTAGACTGGATTTTGGCTAACATTTCCAATGATTTTCTTTAAACCCATTCTCCTGCACTATCTGAGATCATTTTGAACCAGTTCAGCCTGACTGCATCAACAGTCCTAGAACCTGCAATTGAGAAAATTTAGTACTTGTCATAAAAACCCAAGGAATAATATATCTCAGTTTGTGACATACATCTTTTCCTTTTCATCCTTTGCTGTTTAAATCCATGGTTTTTAAATATATCCATTTGGTTTTAAATATATCCTTTTTGGTTTCATCCATGGTGTTTAAATATATCCATTTGGGCAATAGTTTGGAAACAGGATTAGACAGTCAAAGGACATATTTTAAGTCAGGAAGTTATCAACTTACTTGAAAGTCTTCTCCTACTTTATTGAGAGCGATGTTGATTGTGAATGTAGAGGAGTCATGATGAGGTCTGAGTGATCGTTGTCTATCAGGACTATATTTTACAACAAAATTCAATAAAGCATACCCCTGAAACAAAATAGACAATCAGACTTCAACATGTGCACTTCCCAATCACACACATAGTTCTTGGGGTTTTTGGGTTTTTTTAAACAACATTCATCTATAACTACTGCTACATCATGTATAAACTTGCCAGTCAGGCTAGATAGGGTATAATTAATAAAATGCCTAGAATTACTCTTGCCATGCAGTAAGGATCTGCAAAAATTTTGAACACATACCTTGGTATAATAGCCAGCAAATACTTTTAGCGTTACTGGTGCAATGAACTCTCTTATAAAATGCAGCCATTCATTATCCAGTCCAATTTGCTTCATATGAATATCATCAGTTGGGACATTTTCATAACCTCCAGAAATACGGCTGTCCTAATGAAAACACCATAAATAGCCTTGAAATATGGACATGGAATGCTTCTGGCACTTCTACAAATATTTATTTGAAATTTGCAGAATCACAAACTGCAACAAAGCAACATTTTAGTGGGCATACGTGAGTCTGCTGTACAGTAATTTCACAGCTAACTGATGGAGAAAAAAAAACTGCTAAGAAAAAGTTGAACATTTTTGAAAGGTGAGCTAAATTTGGATGTGTTTCCTGTAAATAAGGGCTTCCTGGGAAAATGTTTTTATTTATTGAGATAAAGAAGCAACTGAAGTTACATCAAATCAAGGGAATACAGGCCTCAACTTCACATAGTAATGAATGCTGAAATAATTTCAAGATAAAAGTATGTTAAAATCCTTTCCAGAGACTCCTCCCTGCAGTAAAATAATGACTGTAATTTATCTCATTTCCAAGGTACCTCATTTGGGAATATGACAAATATTTCTCTGATTTGAGCAGTAGTTAATTAATACCACGAGCTTTCTGCAAACATGAACACAGTAACTTGTAACATTTTTGGGCAACTGCTTAGAGGGACAAGTGGGACAAATTAGGACTGAAGAGGTAAATGAGTAAAACTTCTCTGAATACAGCCAAGATCAGTACTGTGTAACTACTAGAGCAATTGCAGCACTGTTACTGCCTGCATTTGCTACTTTGAGGTTGGGGAATGTCTCTAAGGCTACTGAACAACAAGCTACGTGGTAGACTAAACTAACCATTTTGTACCACAAGGCAGATGTCTCGGGTCTTTGGCAATTGTTGGAATGTTTGTTTGTTGCAGTACACTGTGACTTACTATCATAAAGATACTCATTCATTAAGGTCATGTTTATATAGGCTGACACTTACTTGGTGTTTTCCACCAGACCATTGTCCAAAATGTTCCATTTCTTCTACCAATTCATCACAGGCAGTGTCAGAAAATATGGGAAACCAAAACACATCTGGACACGGCTACAAAAGTAAAGATGAAAATGAAAAATAAAAAACTACATTCACGTCTTTCAGCGGAGTTAAGCTTTAACAGCTACATTTTATTTTCAACTGATAAAAAAGGACATCTTCACCTTTCTTGGTCACTAGAGAATATCAGATGTTCTCATCTGATAAATGAGATTATTCAGGTATCTGTAAATATTTAAATTTTGTCTCAACCCACAAGCACATCTCACAGAATGAAGCAAGAAGTACCTTGTAAGTCACGACTTAGCACTAACAGCTGTGTCAGTATACCCACATATTCTATGCCTTGGTTGCAACCTAAGTTTTTTCTATTACAAGCTCATAAGAAAAGCAGTTTAAAACTTAACATTTTAAACATAAGAACAATTTATCCCAGCTTCTGCAGAAAGAAAAGTTCAATAAATCACTCTCCCTAATTGTCGCAGAACTGATCATCCAACACTGGTACAACATTATCTTTTTAGAAATGCTCTGTCCAGATCAGTTGCATGAAAGCTTGCAGCCAGGCAGACAAAAAAGAAAAAGAGAGACCTCACCTTGGATTCACAGTTGTCAGACCTTAGAGAATCCATAGGGAAGGGCACAGCTCAAGGAAAGTGCCAGAAGAGCTTGCCTTTACAAGGGATCAGAAAACACAGCAATTTCCTACAGAAATTTTATTAGGGCTTCTGCTAGTGGTACTAGCTAGTTCAAATAAATAAGATAAATACATCTGTTGTTTGGAGAAGGAAATTACTTGGACAACTACATTATTCTGAGCAATCTAGCAATTATTTTTTTGACTCCTCTCATCTAGTTTTCAAAATGGCAAAAATTCAGTTCTGATCCAAAACATTAAAAAGCTGTTCAGCCACAGACTAAAACAGCATTTGCATGGAAATAGTTGCTATATACCAACTTATCATCAGTCAGTTCCACTAATTTTATAAACACTACTTACACCCACCTGTTCTACTATATTATCAGTGAAGATCTTTGAGTAGTTTGGATTTATATAGGTTTCCTTCCAGTCCTAAAAATCAACCGACCAACCAAAACAAACACATTAAGAAACCATTAATACAGAACAAATGAATTTATAAGTAACAAAAGACAATCTATATTCCATTTGGTTGCTATAATGAAAGCACTGAAAACAATTAAACAATTTTTTATACCCACAAATGAACTCATTGTCATCGTGGCAAATAACATGACGCCAATCACATCAAGGCCATATCTTCAACTCCCTACTCTGGTCATGAGTTGGCTTGTTGATATGATAGATTGTCATTTGCTTAAGCATGTGGTAGATAACACCTTATAGTATATAATCAATATTTAGTACATAATAAGCAAATGTTGCCCATGTAAAATCTTTACATTCTAAGTTCTTTATAATATATATATATATGTTTTACAATTTTTTCAAACAACTGTTTCATCAATGATGAGATGCATACCACAGGATTTTCAAATATCTGCCAGAGGTCATTGTTGTAGTGGGAGGTATTGTAATTGGCCGTAGAAAGAAGTCTTCCAAATTCATGTCTGTTGGTAATGTACATGAAAACACCCTATACCAAGCAGAGAAAATGTTATTAGCAAAACTGTTCACCTTAGCAAAAATGTTTTCTAAAAGTCTGTTTGTTTGTGCTTGCACTTTTATAAAATATATCACACATGGACGTATCATACATCTGCTGTTCATTTAGCATCTTTATTTTCAAAGGGCTGATTCTAATCACCAAGCAGTGTTCTTAATTTCTTCCTTACAAGCATTTGGTTGAATGTATTTTCTAAACACATTAAACCAAAACATATATTTTTCATAATGTAAACCCACATACAGTTACAGAAAGGGAAAAAAAAAAAAAAAAAGCAAAACCAACAGAGAAATGGTTGATTTGTTTTCCAACCTGAAAATACTCATACAAGAGAACCGACACCTAGGGTTTAATTTATGATTAAAAACTGAAATAATAATGTAACAATAAAAGGGCTAACGGAAGTCAGAACAAGAATTTCAGAGTATTCGCTACATGATCCTCTGGTGAATTGGCCTGAAATAAAAAGGTATTGGCATATACAGCATAAAGGAATATTCCGATCAGGGCACAAACAGCTGAGCACTGTGAAGTGTGTTCACCTATGCAAATGTTGCAAAATATATGCAAGGTATCAAGTGTGGTAAGACACAGCTTTATTACCAAGCTATTAACAGAAGACATTAACAAAACTCTTGATTAGAAATAGTAGCAGAAAACAGTTCTTTTTTAAAGAAATTTAGATTTTGTTGGTTTGGAGATTTTTTAGTTTACTTTTTTCAGACTAAAATCTCATTTCAATGTGCCTGTGACTTTTCAGTTTGCAGCAGATCAAGACATTCTTGTTTAGATATTTTGGTATTTCTTTCTATGTTTCTGTCTCAAAAAGAGTCCATTAAGAAGATAACAATTATGTTAAACCCATGCCCGGTTTTGGGCACTTACCAAATCATAAAAAAAGCTGCAGCAGGAAGAATAAGGAGGGTCTGGGTCAAGGAAAACAGCTTAAAATGACATCAATTTCATGACTGCCCTGTGTGGTCACAAGGGGGGCCTGGCTGACCTGCTGGTCATCTGAGCTTTAGTCTTTCCTAGGACTGCTGAAACAATTTTAGCTACAGCAGCACAGCTTCAGCACACCTTGACCTCAGAAGCACAGAGAAACCTCCCCAAGGAAACAACAAGCTTCTCAAAGACATTTTGAGCTGGTCATGAAGAACCAGTCCCTGGCAAAAAACTTGAACCTTAGAAGACTGAAGAGAAAACAAGAGCAGTATTTCATTAGAGTAAGTGGACAGAGGAGAAACGGCTTCCTGTGGTAGAGTAATACTGCACGTAACAAGAACTAATGAATAAAAAAATAATAAAGCAACACCTTTGGGGGTCTGAGCATATGGAATGTTTCCGAAGAAGGGGAGTCTTTTTCCCTTTGTAAAGTCTAAAATGAAGGAGAATCATCACATCAGTTTTCTGATACATAATCTCTTTCTCTTTTTTCCGACTACTATAAGGTTTCCACAGTTACATTAGGGAAATAGCAGCCTTTGATCAAAAGCTGATATGCCTTTACAGACAACATGCATCTCCAAGCAAAGCTCATAATACACATGTCAAAGCTGTTTCCACCAGCCCCTTCTTATCTGCTGCAATACAAAAACAAGCACAAACCAGACCATCTTACAGCACAGACCGAGAGAGGAAAGAGAAAGCAATTTTCTGATGAGCCAGTCCGATTAGTTTAATGAGCACATGGGAAGCACGTGTTTGCAACAACTGATGCTGAGAAGGTTTGAATACAACAGAATTGGATGGAGATGTTCTGAAGAATCAGTACAAACAAAGAAGATCATGCCTTGTTATGAGGGAATAAAAAAAAAAATTAATACTTGCCAACTTTTCTTGTTCAATTCAGCAAAATTATTTTTCAATGCTACAGTGTCTGGAAATAGGTCTGGTTTAGGTCTTATTTGTTTCTGTGCTGAAACTAGTGTAAATATCAGTAGAAATGTGGATTTACATAGTCAGATTTTTACAATACAAAAAAGGTTTTCTGTCATTGCTTACAGTTTAATGCAAGTAACAAATTTCTGATACAGTTTCAATCTATCTGGAAAAATAAATGAGTAATTCACGCTCCCTAAGATTCGTACAACACTACCCATCCCTAGCTCAAATATGTATATATTTAAATATCAAATCACAAAATATTCCAAATTAGTCTGCTAGAATTTTCATACTGTATAAAACCGTGCATAATAGAAATGTTGTCAATTCATTGATATGTTTGAAGTCATACACAAGAGAAAAAGTTGAGCCCTCTTTCATCCTGTTGAGGTTGCACCAAGAAAGGTATTGACAGGAATTTTCAGTGCATTTAAATAAAAAACATCATGCAGTCAGTGCATCAGTGCACTGGCCTTGCAAAAATCTCTCTTGTCAGTAATTGCAAGAAATACACCTAAAACATTCTGTGTCACAAAAATTGGCCAGTACTTTGAATTAGAAGTAAAAATATATCATCCAGGATCAATCAAGTGAAGCAGTCAAGTGCAGCAAGACACAAAAGAAGCCTGTGTGCATTTAAAAGCAAGCTGTTATAGATACACCTTACCATTTCCCTGGCATTCCTGCAGAGAGCCATATCAGGATCCAACTTATCACGCATGAAGTAGTTCTTTTCTTTCATCTCCAATCTGAGAGTTTGTCCCTTAATTAAGTATATATTAGCCATATAAGGAATATTCCATACTCCTCTGCAAAAAAAAATAAGACAAAAAAAACCAAAACAAATAAACAAATGCAAGTACTTTAAAGTCATATAAACTAATTTGTTGCCTATTCTATTAAATCAGCATCTCTGAATTTGCTGACGAGACTACATAAGTTTCAAGGAAATTAAGCTGAAAGGTTCCCAGGACATTTGAAAAACTACAGCTGGACATTTGTGGACATGTCAAATGTAGGCGTAGGCAGCAATTCAGCTTTTATGAAGTATTGTTATAAAAAATAGAAAGGTCAAATTCTCTAAGGAGTTTTAGCTACAAGCGTACTTCATCTTTCCATAGTTAAGGCAATCAGCCAAACTCTTATAATATTATTCTACACTACCAGATGGAGAAAGTCACTCTAAATCACATTTTTAAGTGAATTTTAAGACTTCACTGAGGCCTCACACAGCTGCTCTGACCTCCTCACACAATTACCCATGGACAACAGCAGGCCACGTATTTATGTCAGTTGGGCCAATATCAACAAAAAGCATAGCTGTCACAACACTTGCTCTGCTTTTTCTCCCTTCTGGGGCCACAAGCACATCTTTCAGTGCAACTGAAGATGAGTCAATCCTATTCAAGCAGTCAATCTGTTTCAGACCTTTCTGTTCTTCCAGGGCAATGAAAAGGCATCACCACAAGGGAAAGTTGAGCTTAGAATAACTTACATCACATTCATTTAAGAGAAGGACAATTTCAAAAGGCTATGTGACAAAAGTATTTCTCAAGAGCTCCTCAGAATGTATCCAACATGATATAAAGGAAAAATAATGAAGAAATTGTGTTGTTAAGTTGATTAAAAATTTGCCCCAAAGAGATGAAGAAGGCATTTGATGAATGAAACATTAATTTCTTTTGACTGAGGTTCCTGGGATACAAAATTTTGGGTTTGCTATTTGCTTGTCTTGCCGTTTTCTGTATTATGCACTTCTTGAGTAACCAGACACAATCAGACAGGTACTAGTAATGGCTATGTCCACTACTAATACCAGTTCATTGTGTGTGAAACATTTTGCCATTTAATTCAAGCTGTCAATGGGATAAAACAAATGGGAAAACAGATACATTCCTATGAAACAGAAAAGCTAAACAATAAAACTAACCTAAGCTGTTCAGGAATACCAAATAGCATGAAACTGTAAGCATATGTTGCTAGTAAACATACTAGATGGATTGACTTTAAAAATTATCTTATAATTACTTACACTCTGTTCCCTTGGACAATATCAACATAATCTTCCGATCGAGCATAATAGCCATCTGGGCTCAAAGCACCCCAGAAATTGGACCAAAGCTTTCCATGACGAGTTACGAGCGGAGCAATTATCTTTCTGTGAAGTGACATATTAAGTATGAAAATATGAGGAACTTTGAAGCATTTGAAATTCACATCAGAATTAGTTGTTTGACGGGGACAAAATGCTTTGGAAATTGTTGGCCTCCGAGCCCGTTATGAAGTATGGCAATCAAATATGACAGGTAAATAAAGGGGATCTAACTCGACAGGAACAGACGTGAACTTATTTTCTCTGGATTAGCCCCAGAGGATCCCTTCAAGTTGGGAGAAATTCAGTAGAATGAAGAGAGATACTCTACCTGTTCTGTTCTATCAGTATTCTTAAAGTTTTTGGGTTTGTCAGCACAACATCTGCATCTATGCTGAAGTAGTATTCACATGATTTATCCTGGCGACAAAGGTCCCTAAAAAGAAGAAAAGGAACTGTCCTCTCATGTTTCCAGAAAACATTCATAAACAATAGGAAAAAACCCACAAAAACCCCAAACCACAACCCAAATGCTCTACTCATACACTGCATTAAAAGCCCTCTATAGTGCAGTATAGAAAAAGAAAGATGTCTTCAGGTTTCACAGTGTGACAAATTTAAAGCAGATTTAAAAACATGGCCTTATATTTTCCTTTTAATAAACTAAGTGATCTCATGGCATGCCTAAAGAATTTACATAGAGCATTAGATACCTAAGTGTGTGTATACATACATATTCATATAATGGCCAAAAATCAAGGCTACTGTACTGATTATGCTTTGCCTCATTTTCCCTCCCCTATTTCTTCTTAGAAACCATTGAGGATTAGATCCCCAAATGGCAAAACTTCATGCTTGAAGCATAATCCTCCTTGCATTTCCAGATACAAGTCATCATGTCAAATGTGAAGAATAAGTTCTGCATTTGCGTTTTAAGGTTAATAACAAAAATCTCCACTAAACACTTCTAGATTCTGCTATGCAGAAAAAGAGTTGTGAAAGTTTCTGTCAAAATTAATAAAGCAAGCCTATTCTTAAGAAATTCATACATCTCTTTACACTTTCAATGTTGCCAAGTACCTTTCCCAAGAAAATAAGAGTAATCCTGGATATTCCATGCTTTAAAGTATTACCTTCTTACAGAGTACATTAACATCTCCAGATGTAGAGATGCCAGATTATATGTGAAATTACTTATTATGTACATTCAGGTCACAGAAAGGAACAAGTGGAAAGTGCTTTCTGGCAATACTTGTGTATAGTAATACATTTTCTAATCTAAATTCAAATTAAATTAAATTAAAATGTTTAATCCACTTGCCTTACAGTGCACATGCTTATAAACTAAGACCAAATATTGAAAAAAATGCTCAAACACATCTCACACAGCTATTTCAGTGATTAACAAAAATTTAGTAGAAGGCCAACATTTTTCTTGGAAGTGTGAAGCAAAACTCAGCAGATCAGTCTACGGTATTTTGCAACCAGACCAATGTTTAACTTTGCTTACAAACCACAAGCCCATCTGGAACAGTGACCTCATCTGAAGAGGGAAAGTGTCACTGCTCTTCTCATCAAACTTTCCGCTGAGATATTCCAAGTGGCTAGTTGTTTATAACAGTAAGACATATAGTTTACTCAATTTCTTTACCCTTGAGTCACGTTTTTTTAGACACAGATTGCATTTGCAATTAATCAATACATCAATTTTATAACTCTCACAGCTTGGAAATACAATTTCGAACGTGGACTGTGAGCCTGAAGGGAGAGCTCAACCATTTGACAACTCTGAAAGAAAAGGTGCCCCAGATACAAGTCTGCAACACTCACTCAAAGACTAGGCGACACTGCCTGCCATTTAGGATCACATTTTTGCATCCCAGGCATAAGTATCATTAGCATAGTTATCAAACTTGGAATCTACTGAAATTAGATATGGGTAGGAAAGTTGTTTTTCGACTGCAAAACTCAAAAAAAAAAAAAGTTCAAAATGTCCCTCCTCCACCTGAGGCTGAAACCCAAAATTGTGAAGTGTTCTGAATCAGCTCCAGAAAATCCAACAGAAATCACTTAACATCTGGGAGACAGATTTAATCCCTGCTCTTTCCTTAACCAAAGATACTTGTCACACTCGGAGGACTGAAAGGGAGTCCTCTGGTGTCTGTGTCACCAGTTCCCATACCAATGGGAGCTTGGACAGAGACTCAGTATCTTCTTGCTTTCCAGAAGCACATAGAATCCCCCAAATTCAGCTCAAAATTCAACAGTGAGGGCAGTGAACGCTCTAACTGATACTGATTGCTCCACTATTCTTCCTGAAACTTTTTAAAGCTTTCAATGTAAACTTTAATTAAAATATGCACATTTCCACTAAAAGTTGAGATAAATCACATTTTTTAAAAAGTTGAGGAAAAATCCTAGCTAGTTCTATTACTAACAGTTTTGAGGAAGGAAAAAAAAAACAACCCCAAAAGAAAGAAACCCTGGATTCCATAATTATTGGGGGCAAAAAAGATTATGGAATATAAGCTTTTTATAAATAAAACCTCAGAGAAGTGAATGAGATAAATTCCTGTATTTCCCCACCTTCTATTATTGCTTGAACATATTTCATATTGCTATTCTAATTTTCTGTCATAACAATTCTGTAACAGCTGGCTGACATCTCCTCTCCAAACAAGGCAAATCCACAAATGATTTTTTTCTTAAAGAAAAGAGTACTAACTGTAAGAACTCTAATATATTCCTTGTAGATAAAGGCTTAAAAAAAAATAAGTTTCAAGGGATGTACGTGCAGAGAAAATATTCAGCCAACATGCAGCTAAACCTTCCTTCTCTTTATTCTATTTCATTGCCCTCCCTTTTAATTCTGTTCCAGTTCACAATAAGGAAAGTTGTGCACTCCTGTCTGACAATATTGTTGAATTGTAACAAGTCTTTCCTGACTGCACAATTCTTGATCCTCTCCAACACCTATCCAACTTTCACAAATGCAGGACAGGGCTTTTCCATGTCAAGAAGCAGCAAGAAAATAAATGCTTCCATTATTTGTTATTATGTGAATGAGAAAAGCAGACATGCAAGGCTACAGGTGAAATATTTTTTAAAAGAATGTTATTTTCTCACATTTCTGTTGATACAAGAGTCTCATTTAGAGAACCGCACTGTGATTTATCACCAGCAAGCCAAAGAAGGGCAAAAAAAGGAGTAAGGAGAAAACTGACCCAACCACATTCTATATTCAAAAGTATTCTGCTGAAAACAAACTAGACCTTCAATGCTCAAGTTGACCCTGGTTTGTTGTGTTTTTTTAAATCTATCACCAGGCACTGAGCAGTATTAACAGAAGCCTCTTTTGCTGCTTCAGATAAATACACTTTTTCTGTGAAATGAGCAAGGAGACCAAATTAATTCTAAATCTACTGGAAATTAACAGAGAGATACTATAATGGAAATAAGTGCCAAAGGGGAAAAGGGAGAAAGCGAGTGTTTGTGTTTGTGGCAGATGGAACAAAACTGTGAGTCAGTAATGCAGACAGAGGCAGGAGAAAATTAACTAGAAGACTGAATACATCAATCACTGTAAATTGAGCCATTAAATAAGGTTTGAAGAATCACTCTTTTTAAGTTATTCCCATTGCAGTATGAGAAATAAATGAGGTTATTACGTAGGACATCAGCTGAAGGGTTGAAAGCAATTTTTTGTTGTATCCATCTTTGCCATGAACATCCCATACTTTTGAGCTAGATTTTTTTTTTTTTTTAGGAAAAATAAAATGCAGCTGTTCCAGAGAAGCTGGTGATGTCATATGGGCAGCAAATGAACTGAAATTGCTCCCGTCAAATTGAAAGGAGCCATCAAATAAGTCTATACTGTTCATATGAAAGTTTCCACTAAAGAATCTGCCTTATGGTGCCTATACAAGAACAAAGAGAAAAGGCAACTCCAGAAATTCCATCTTGGTTACATGTAATACACATTACTTCAAGAAGTTTGCAAACATAGTACATTTGCTTTAGATACCATTAGAAAAAAAAAAGAAAGAATGATTTATAAATTTCTGGATGGCTGCTCACAGTACTGCTGGACATCGGCAATGTTTCCTAGAAAGGCAAGGGGAGAGGCTTGGACCTCAGCCAAATATCAGTTTCCCAGTGGCTTCAGCACAACAAAGCCCCATTCAAACAAATTTCCAGGAATACCACAAAGACTCGGGACTAGACCTTCATTTTTCAGTTGATGCCATGAACAGCCTATGTTACATTCTTAATATCTGAATAAAAAAGAAAAGTGCCCCTTGAAATTAATTCTCTGACACTCATTTGGGACACAGATTTGGGAGAAAAGAGAGTGGAAAATTTATGTGAGAATGACGCCTGCTCAAGGGCCACAGCAAGGTCTGGGTGGGATCCTGGTCTGTAAAACTTGATAATCTGATTGATGGACCTACTGAGAGAGCCACGAGTAACTGTGGCAGTAGCTAGTGCTGGAGCCACTAAAAGGATCACTTGATAGGTAAGTCTAGCATGAGATACAAACTCCAGATTTAGGCATGCTAAGCGCCAGGTTCAAAAGCTAAAGAGCTGGATACCCTAGAACGAATGGTAGTTTAAAAAAAAAAAAAAAAAAATAAAAAGGATATTCATGTCTCTTGAAACTGTAAA
>VZRU01007222.1:0-28836 GCA_013398155.1 Pedionomus torquatus | reverse complement strand
AAAGGAAGGGTTTGGATAAAAAATAAAATCTAAATACATTTTTGGAAGATAGATTGCAATTAGAATTTGCAATTTACATTTGCACCTGTTTCTACCCTCTTTAAAAAAAAAAAAAAAAGAAAAATACTGCTGCATACAGTCTTCTGCACAAAGTTTAATAAAAAGCTTGTTTTATTGGACCATCAATTTTATTTCAATAGTATTCTTTTTTAAAAAATATTTAAACTGTAAAGTTTATGCTCATCATGTTTTAATATATACCTATGTTTGAGATAACTATAATGTAAAAATAATCTGACACCTCTTATTTCTTTGTAGTCTACTATTGCCTATGCCTTCTTTAGGAGGCAAGATGACAGACTATCAAAACAGTCCAAACCAGAAAGATGTTTTCACAATGAGCAACAGCTTTTTATATTAGACCGAAACCATAAAATACTGAACAGTTTGTATCTTCTATCTAGTTCTTGTTCTACCAGAAAGGCTCCCTGCTTTGTATCTTAAGATGTAAAGTTGTTAGTGTTTAAGGTCCGAAATAATATAAACTAAAGATGGAAAAAATGTTAGCATATGCATTGTTATAACATATTTATAAATCACAATTTACATTCCCATGTTCCGGGCTTCTGCTTGACTCAGATTTTCTTCAGGTCCAACAATTTTTGTATTTCTGATAATGTTCTTGGCTTTTTCCCAGAATTTCTTGATGTGCTTTTCATGGTAAACCTCCTGTAATCATGTTAACATTGTTTATAGTCAATGACAAGTACATGTTGCTGTGAAATCATAAACACAGTGTCCAAGAACACATTGTATTCTATGCTAAACAAACAGAGGGCAAACGGCATTTGAAGATATTCCAGTATACCTCTCATTAAAATGAAGCTCTTCTGTCCAAACTTTTAGCAAAATAATCCAACACATTAGCAATATAAATCAAAGCTATATCTCCGGATAAATGATGCAAGATTCACAGACTTGATATTTTTTCAGAATATTTTACAATCTTCAAAATACATTCTACAATCTCAGTGGCACACNAGAAGCTGGTGATGTCATATGGGCAGCAAATGAACTGAAATTGCTCCCGTCAAATTGAAAGGAGCCATCAAATAAGTCTATACTGTTCATATGAAAGTTTCCACTAAAGAATCTGCCTTATGGTGCCTATACAAGAACAAAGAGAAAAGGCAACTCCAGAAATTCCATCTTGGTTACATGTAATATACATTACTTCAAGAAGTTTGCAAACATAGTACATTTGCTTTAGATACCATTAGAAAAAAAAAAGAAAGAATGATTTATAAATTTCTGGATGGCTGCTCACAGTACTGCTGGACATCGGCAATGTTTCCTAGAAAGGCAAGGGGAGAGGCTTGGACCTCAGCCAAATATCAGTTTCCCAGTGGCTTCAGCACAACAAAGCCCCATTCAAACAAATTTCCAGGAATACCACAAAGACTCGGGACTAGACCTTCATTTTTCAGTTGATGCCATGAACAGCCTATGTTACATTCTTAATATCTGAATAAAAAAGAAAAGTGCCCCTTGAAATTAATTCTCTGACACTCATTTGGGACACAGATTTGGGAGAAAAGAGAGTGGAAAATTTATGTGAGAATGACGCCTGCTCAAGGGCCACAGCAAGGTCTGGGTGGGATCCTGGTCTGTAAAACTTGATAATCTGATTGATGGACCTACTGAGAGAGCCACGAGTAACTGTGGCAGTAGCTAGTGCTGGAGCCACTAAAAGGATCACTTGATAGGTAAGTCTAGCATGAGATACAAACTCCAGATTTAGGCATGCTAAGCGCCAGGTTCAAAAGCTAAAGAGCTGGATACCCTAGAACGAATGGTAGTTTAAAAAAAAAAAAAAAGATATAAAGGATATTCATGTCTCTTTGAACTGTAAGAAGAAGAAATATAATTCTTTCACCTGTATGTTCAGGTCAAGTTTTAACTGTACTTTTACTTCAATGCACTGTCATTTTAAAAATGACCAAAAAAAAAAAAAAAAAAAGGAAGGGTTTGGATAAAAAATAAAATCTAAAAACATTTTTGGAAAAAAGATTGCAATTAGAATTTGCAATTTACATTTGCCCCTTTTTCTACCCTTTTTAAAAAAAAAAAAAAAAAAAGAAAAATACTGCTGCATACAGTCTTCTGCACAAAGTTTAATAAAAAGCTTGTTTTATTGGACCATCAATTTTATTTCAATAGTATTCTTTTTTAAAAAATATTTAAACTGTAAAGTTTATGCTCATCATGTTTTAATATATACCTATGTTTGAGATAACTATAATGTAAAAATAATCTGACACCTCTTATTTCTTTGTAGTCTACTATTGCCTATGCCTTCTTTAGGAGGCAAGATGACAGACTATCAAAACAGTCCAAACCAGAAAGATGTTTTCACAATGAGCAACAGCTTTTTATATTAGACCGAAACCATAAAATACTGAACAGTTTGTATCTTCTATCTAGTTCTTGTTCTACCAGAAAGGCTCCCTGCTTTGTATCTTAAGATGTAAAGTTGTTAGTGTTTAAGGTCCGAAATAATATAAACTAAAGATGGAAAAAATGTTAGCATATGCATTGTTATAACATATTTATAAATCACAATTTACATTCCCATGTTCCGGGCTTCTGCTTGACTCAGATTTTCTTCAGGTCCAACAATTTTTGTATTTCTGATAATGTTCTTGGCTTTTTCCCAGAATTTCTTGATGTGCTTTTCATGGTAAACCTCCTGTAATCATGTTAACATTGTTTATAGTCAATGACAAGTACATGTTGCTGTGAAATCATAAACACAGTGTCCAAGAACACATTGTATTCTATGCTAAACAAACAGAGGGCAAACGGCATTTGAAGATATTCCAGTATACCTCTCATTAAAATGAAGCTCTTCTGTCCAAACTTTTAGCAAAATAATCCAACACATTAGCAATATAAATCAAAGCTATATCTCCGGATAAATGATGCAAGATTCACAGACTTGATATTTTTTCAGAATATTTTACAATCTTCAAAATACATTCTACAATCTCAGTGGCACACAGTTTTTTATGCAACTCCAGAATAGCTTTAGAGCAGGACCTGCCACCTGCACCCATGTGGACAGTCACAGTCTTTATTTCTTTAAAATGTAGTCACAGTGATTGTTTTCTAAGAGATCTCAGCTGCATGCAATCCTTCTAACCCTGTGGCCTCATTTGTAGCTTTTGCTTATTATGACTGACATTAGAATAATTAAAATACTGGGTAGAGTTTTCCTCTCTCTATGATCAAAGAGCTATTCAGTCTTTCATATTTATTTCAAAAGCCATATTATTTCTGGCTGAAGCAAAGAAATCTACCATACCCTACAATTCCTATGTGCATATCACATTCATCACATTAACAGCCACTTACAAAAGCACACTGAAGACTTTAAAGATAAGCCTTACTTCTATTCCTCAGGCTTTTTGTGCTATGATATCAATAATAAAGCACGCCAAGTGAAAAACAACAGAATTTTCCTTCCATTTCTCTTTCAGTCCATTTTCTTCCAAAAGACTCCACTCATGAGAATAGCAATATTGAAATCACCGGTCAAGTATCACTAATACTAGATCATTAGGTAATTAGCAAAAACCTTTAAAAAAAAGATTTTAAAAAGCAACTTATCTGTACTGCCATTCAAAGTATACCTGGATACACCACTCTTTTTCACGGCACTCGGTCATGAGCACCACCAGAAGCACGAAGAGAAACATAAATGCACTGCAGTAGCAACAAGATGAAAACCAAATCCAATGTCAACTACTAAGTAATGGTCATTAATAACATGCTATAACTTCTGGTGAGTTCTGAAGTGATGTGGCCTAGATGATTGTTGTAGGTCCCTTCCAACTGGAACTATCCTATTCTTATCCTATTCTATTGTTTTATATCAATCAGTACTTCTCCCAGAAGCATACACTTTAAAATACAATCTTTTGCATTATTAAAAGAGAAAGAATCTAAGCAGTTTGTTTAAACAGACTCCAGTAAGCACTGACACAATTTCATTTGTGTATTTTTTCCCATTTCTGAATGCTAAATTCTGAAAGATTATTTCTTCCTATGCAGTTTAATCTCACACTCTTTCATTCATACCATAATTTCCAAAATTGAAGCTTTGCACAATAGTAACATCATACTTACGTTATTGTGAATGAAGATACTGAGTGCCTCCTTTGGATAGTCCAGAGTCAACAGTCTGTCTAAAAATTTAGGTAGGAAAGGAGTGGGTTGTTCAATGAAAACACCAATTTTTACTCTTGGATATTCCTAAAAAAAATGATATTTTGACACAACCAATAAGACTTGCCTCCTTTCTAAGATTAGTTATACCAAAAATCAACTAATGTCATGTTGTAGAAACTCAGGCCACACTGCTTTCAAACAACCAAAACCAACTAGTTCAAAAGTGCTATGCCCCCTGTTTAGTTTCACTGACTCCACAAAAAAAAAGCAAAAATAATGATTTTAATATTGCTAGGAAAGTCTTTGAATTCCAACACAGAAACCAAAAGTAGAAAATAATTATGTTTTTTAAACTTCTTGCTTTAAAAAAGTAAATATAAACAGCAAACAAGTATTTAAGGAAACACATCTAGGATTGAATGGCAAATTCATTTTTTGAAAGTACCATAAATATACATGTTACATTCACAAGAAAACATAGGAAGACCAGTTTTTAAAAGTAGTTAAAGAATAATTACCACACAGTATTTTACTCATCTGTACTTAAGCTATAAACTGCAACAGTCTCTTGTACACTTGTATGCGCGATTTCCCCCAACCATTCTAAGTGGGCTCTGCATCATTTCCCTGCTCACTCATTTTATCAAGACCTTTGGTGAACTAACTAGAGCTTCCTCCCTTGCATCCAAGGATACCGAAGATTTATTAACCTTATTTTAATGTGAATTCACATCTTTTGAACAGTGGTATTAATTCCTCGTTTGTATGTGCTTGATACAAAGATCATAACCACTAAAACAAAACCTAGACAGCACTTTTGTATATTTCTAAAATATATTATTACGTTACATGAGACAAAGAAACTTAACCTTCAAAGGCCTCGGACTCCTACACAAAGAAAAGCACAGATTAAATAAATATTTTTTCCTCCGCTAAAACAGCCAGTTAGTATAAATGTCTAAATCACTACAAGGCTCGGAGAGAAACCTTATATGCGTATAGAAGGCTGCAAGTTGGCATTCCTTAAGGAAGCAAACACCCAATGGAAAGTGTCTGGATAAACCATCAGTGCACACTGGTATTTCACAGTGTCCCTGTCTACATCAGAAATCCAGAAACATACTGGCAAGTGCATCAGATCGGAAACATTAGGCACTGATGTTTACCCTGACTACCTCCTATTCACAACTTCATCTGCAAACATAATACATACTCATGCGACATCCCAGTAACTTCACAACTGCCAATGAAGACAAGTACACTGACATGTCCTGAAAAAACCAACTGTGATATTCTCTGGCAACTGCTCCACTGAGGCTGGTGTCACAGTAACTGGTACCACTGATTGCAGGCAATGAGGAAAGCAGCGTGTTCCATCAGGCTTGCTAAGGTGAACATGTATGCATCCTACCAATAATAGAACTGCTGCAATAATTTACTCTACTTCTAAATCATTTTCCTGTTATTGTCCAGGAAAAAGAAAAGCAGGTTCAGGCTGTATCTGCAAAGGTTACAGGGACAATCAGGAATTACTAATACTCTTTGAGTACTCCAAAGTGTGAACTGCTCGGCTCCAATGTCTACACTAAAATCTCAGGAACATGAACAAAGAAAAGCAGTGTTTAAAAAATAATAAAAAACTCCTGCAAACTGCATCTCCTCAAAGCAGAATGTTCATCAATGTAGACTCTGTTTCTCCATACTATAAAAAAGTTGTCACTGCATAATCTGAATCTAGGTCAGAATGAACAGTTTTAATACCCAACATTTTATCAAGTCTGCAGTTTTGATTCTTCATAATTACACCTCAGCAAAAGCACTTTGGGAATACCTAGTCTGCACCAGGATGTTACATTTTCTCTTACTGATTTTCTCATTTTCCCTAATATGTTGGGTTTTTTTCTTATGTTTGCCTTTTAAAGTTTACTTTTTCACAACCAGTAGGTAAGCATACGACAATTTTTTTAAAGAAATAGAGGACAATAGTCTGTGTAGTTTTACTGAGACAAAGCCCAGAAACCCTTGCCACAAGGGGACACTAGGGAAGCAAGAGGATGAGTGAGGTTATCCTTTCCAACTGCACTGGGAAGTCTCCATACCAGTAACAAACTTCAGGATTTTAGAATTAGCTCTACAGTGATTAAGTTTGGCTTAGAAAAAAACCCAAACAATTTAAGAAAAGTGGCAAAAATTCCCTCATTGAGCCAACATACATTCTTCAACTTATTTACCATTACCCTGCTTTGACCTGGGCAGGTGGCTCATTTGGAGGTGTCATGGGCAGCTGCCATTAGCAGAGAAGAGAAGCAGAGAAGAAAGTCATTGAGTGTTTCCACATCTCAGCTATAGTCAGAGCATGGGATGCCTTGCTCTTGTGAATGGGACAAAGACAGAAAAAAAGACTCCGCATTTGTGGCTCTCGGCTCCTTTACCAGTAACACCAAAGCTCAGCTTTTCACAGGCCATGCTCCCAGCTCCTGCTCACAGTGGCCCTGGCAGTACCTTGGGCTCTTCTGCTCATCCATCACAGAATAACCTGGCACAGCCCATGCAAATGCATACACCTACTCCTGACCTTCACAAAAGGAATGATATACTTGTGCCCATGATAGAAAGCAGTATTATTTCAGCTCCTTGTTCTATGCTGGAGCTTATCTGCTTTGTACTGCTAAAGCCAAGGTCTGTAGGCAAGCCCAGTCCAAAAATGCTGAAACCACAACACTTAAACATATCGAGCCAAAGACTCATTCGTATCAGAATTCATCCAAGGGAACTGAAAGCCCAAAACATAGTTGGTATCAACAAATCTGATTCTGTACTTCATGGAATCACAGAATTGTCAGGGTGGGAGAGGACCTCTAGACATCATCTAGTCCAACTCCCATGCTAAAACAGCATTGTCCAGAGCACATTACTCAGGACTGCATCCAGGCAGGTCTTATGAGACCTTATTGCTTATGAGAAGAAAAGCAAAACCCTCAGATGGTGTGACTGCATCAGTGTAGAAAGTTAAATAAAACAATATGGGAAGAATGATTAGAGGCACAAAGTTTGCGTTGCTCTTTTCACTGAAGATTTCTTGTTAAGGAGCAACCAGCCAGGCCAGAACAGAAAGTGTGTTCAGAAAATGAAATATTGTTTTTTATTCAGAAATGCCTAAAGTAAACACTTCCACTGAGGCCAAGGAAAAGTCTCGTTATTTCTGCTGGCAGAGTGAGTGAGGTATGAAGTACAAAGAATGAATTACAGTAAGGAAGACACATTCCAAGTAGATGTACAGAAACTATAGGAAGCTATCCAGTAAATCATTGCAAGTTACTCCTAGTTACTAGCTTTAAGATTTATCTGTTGCCCAACTATGTTTTAATTGCCAACACCATTAGGAAAAACTTAGACAACTTCTTTTCCTCAGGTAAACTTTATGTTGGAGTGTAAACTGTTTCAGCAGAACACCATTCAAATGTTGTATTTTCAAAGTAAAATTACACTAAGATATAATAAGAATCTGAAGGTTGTTACAATTACAGCAATAGCTTTTTTAATTTCTATTCCAGTCCAAAAGCTGTTTGTTGACCAGAAACTCTTTCACTTTGTCCTTCCATTACAAAGACGCTACTTCTTTCATGCTATCCTCAACATGACCTAAGACCTGTTCTCATTCAAATCTTCGATACTGAACAGAAATGAAACAGCTGCTGGAAAGAACCTGTTAAGAATAATCAGAATGTTCCTTTAAGTATAAGTCTTACAATTCCATGTGGTAGATCTTGGTATTCACTCTGCCTAAGGTTTACTGAGCACAAGCTGAAATATTTGTAAAGACACTAAAGACGTCATGCTTGCAACCAAAGAACCAAAACAAGTTCCCAAATAATTCATATACACGCACACATGGATGTATGTTTGTCTTACAAGAATTTTGAAGACTGAACTGATATGCAATCTCAATTACATCAGATTTATTCTATACCTTTGCATATACAATGTTGGTACCTGTATCACCCTTTACAAGGTGAAGCAGTTATAACTATTTGTCTATCACTCAGAAAATAGTAACTATAATCATGTTACTGTTAATTGTTAACTTCTGTTTGTAACAGAAATTATTGAACTGATGCATATTTAAGCTTTTTGTATGTCTGCAGTTAAAAAATCTGAAATATCTAAGGAGTTTTTCTACCTCCCAAAAATTCTAATTATTCACTTGAATCTTGCATGATTCCAAGATGATTCATTCACCCTCATTGAACAGAGGTAAGGATCTGGAAAGCTTTTGGGAAAGGGACCATCTCCAGTAATCTTGGGGAAATCTGTATTAAAATGCATGCATAAGATCATTTCTAAAAATACTGATATTTCCAGTAAATTAAAATTCCATATTTACAGTGCCATTTATCAGAAAAAAATACCCTGAGGTGTCTACAGAATGAAATCTGCTTTGCCTCAGAAATCACTACACACTTATCAACTGCATTCAAAAGGGTTTTGTTCTTATGAAAAGTATTCTTACCGTTATTGTTGACAGGTCTAGTAAGTCTAAATCACAAACACTGCAACCAGTTTCCCGTGTCCAAGCATTGGGGATATAGTTTCCCAAATAATTCAAGTGAATCTGGTAAATAAATGAACACTTCAGATGAGTTGAACATGCATGCAAATGATTATTTGAACCTTTTAAAGAATTCAGGCTTACACAGTGAATCCCTTACATGCAAAGACAATTGGCTGTCTTTTTTTTTTTTTTTAAGATTAAAAAACCACAAGTGCAAACATGCAAAAATAGCTGCTAAAAGCTTTTTCTTCTTCTTTTCATTTATAAACCAGAGATGATCTTTTCCTAGCTTTAGACAAACTAAAAATCACTGCAAGCATACCAACTCCCAGCAAAATGCTTCTATGACTTCCAAGACACAGACTATAGATCATTCAGCTCTCAAAAGCTGCTAGGCCTCACTTCAAGCCAAAAATGAATATAGTTTAATTCTCTTCCCAGATATGAGAATTATCAACACTTTACACAAAACACAAAAAGTGACCACAAGAAAAACACACAGCAAATGTAGAAGACGAGTGCTCAGATGATGTATTTTTGACAGTTTATGCCAAGATTCAGAAGCCAGACAGTCAGATACATTTTAAAGCAGTGTCTAGGTTCTTAACACCTTTTGAATTGGCACTGAACAAAATACGTACTTTTTCCTGTTGATGGGCTGCCTGGGCTGCCCTGTCCTCCTGGATTCCATGGGAACTTAGTGCAGAACTGCACTCTACTGCCATTTGCATTGGTTAAGGGGTCTCTTGTGCCAGGGAAAGTCTGATTGAGAGAGGGCTGCTATTTATTCCTGCTCTAATGCCCTCACCAAAAATTGGAAGGATAAAATATAATTTTGCACAGAAAAAACACTCCAGCCCAATATTCAATCTTAATTTTATCATCTTTTGGGCATTTGTTTATGCACATTAAAAACCATTCTAGACAGATTAGAACTAGAATTGCTTGAATTCAGTTTCAGAGATGTACAATAAAGTGTACAAAAATGAACATTTCACGAAAAAGCCATTGCACTTGAGCAAAAAATATAAAAATTACATGTTAGGTTGTCAAGATAATTTAGTATCAATTTCAAAGACATGACTCTAACTGATGCTATATACGAATCTGCAAATTGAAGAGATTAAAGACAAAACAGAAGGGTTTTATAAACAAAAAGCTTTTACTATTTGGAGTTAGTTATGGGAATTACTTTCATAATATTTTATTTACTAACTAGTGAAAAAACTTTCCTATCCCATTATTGTCCTCTTCTACTCTGTTTAAAACAGAATAACCTAATCACACTGACAAATGATATATAAAGCAAGAGTTTCCTTGTTTTTAAACTACACCACTACATGCAGATTGAGTTTTGTTTAATGTAGTGGAACTTGTACATTACTATAAAGAGTTCCAAGCTAAACTGCTTGTCCAACTGTAAAATACAGTACCTTTCTTTTCATTGGCAAAGTGCCAGCAAAGCCAGCGATGATAGATAACATGAGGATTTAACCGAGGCAAAAATAACTGCAGCAAAATGGAAGAAATTGGTCATATATTTCACCACTACCAAGTAGTTATAAGCCAGGGAACGGCACCGTTAACATTCACTAATTCCAAAGATTAAATACACTGCAACAAAACTAAGAAGCAGCCATTCTTGGGACATTTATGACTTTCAAGTTTTATTTCATTCTCCTGGAAGGCATTTTTCTGAAAATAAGGAGCCATAGTAAAGAGCCAACAGAGGCTGTTAGAAATTATACACTTTTATGCTTCTTTGCCATGTAACAAAAAATGCAACTGCTATATGTCCAAAACATAGCCATTTCTCCCAGAGAAACTCTGCCAGGTCCTCCAGACCACTTAATCCTTACACATGGACAAAAGCTGACAAAACAGCCGTTTCATGGTGCAGACAGTGATCTACCATGAACCCTCATGAGCCACAGGTACTTTTCAGACAGTGATCAATTACACTGAAGATGCAACAACAAAAGCCAGCTCTGTGTGTGTATACATTTGTAAATGCACATAAGTGCAATGTATGGGTTTTATATATGTGCATACAAACACACACCAAGGTCTAGGATAGGATCAGATGCGTTACTCTTTTTGTGCTACAGCCTAAGACTCACTTAGATTTTTCTCCCCCTGAAAACCTATTTTTCTGATTACCATTTAATTACCAGATAGACATTTTTCACTAGCTTCAAAAAAATCAACATAAGCTTACTGACTTCCCATACAACAACAAATTTGGGAGCAGAATGAGTTGTTACAGCAATATCAAGTTAGTGATAGGAGAATAACATGAAGGAGCCAGCCATTAGAATTTTTTCTTTTATCTTTGCAATTCTTATTAACACTAATTGGAAACAAGAAGTGGTGGTGGGTTAGGACTGTTTCAGACACTTCCACCATTTTTTTTTGCCTCATTAAAATTGCCATCTTTGCTCAAAAGTTAAAAAAAGCCTGTCCCTTACTTTAGTTGGGCCATTTCCATGAATGGTGATCGGTAACGTGTCGTAGACTGAATTCCTTGCTCTTACTTTTCCTTCTTCAAATTTCAAAAGGACTTCATCTGAAAAACAACAAAGATTGTAAACTGTTATTACTGTACGAAAAAAAAGAAAGAAAAAAAAAAAAGGAAAATTTCAGACCTTTAAGTTCTTGCTGATACAATATACCTTACTGTTGTGATCACTATCAATGTCACTTGTTTGGAAGCTTCTGTCCGTTTTTTCAACTGTACCTTGAATTCTAACATCTTTATGCTAAATAAGGTTACATATGAGCTTGCCATAAGCAGCCTTCAGTATTTGAATTAAAGCTTCTTTAAAAATAAAACTAGCTTTGTGCACATTATTTATAGCACGTGCACAAATACGATACAGAAATTATAGTTGTTTCAGATGTAATTGACTATAAAATATTGTTCCAAAATTTGAGATTAAAGTTAAAACAGGAATTTTCCACAGGTGACATTTTTCAATTTAAATTCATGACAATTAAATAAAGACAATTCCACATTACTCCATATTCCATTTCTTTATGTATAGCCATTTGCTTAAGAACATCTAAAATGCAATTGTAATTATGAGTCTTACTCCTGTATGCAAGTTTAAGAAAGGTAGATAGAAAAACAGTTCTTAACCTTGCATTTACTGCTAACTTTATTTATTGAAAACTATTTTTTCTATTTTAAATCAAATATTTTATCAATGGGAGGAATCAATTAATATTAAACCCAAAAGACCTGTAACTCATCTGGTAATCAGGTTTACTCATCCAGTAATCAGGTTTACTCATCCCAATATTTCTTTAAAACAAGCATATGTTTAAGGAATTGTATTCATGGTTAAGTAAAGGAAGTGTTAGTAACAATAAAACATACAACATGCAAATCATATACTTACCAACAGCTCCATTTAGGGTCTGGAAAATTGTACATTTGTGGTCCAAAGTAATGTTAATGCGTTCCTGAAATAAAAATAGCAAAGATGCTGAGGCATTCTAAAAGCCAATATTTTTATGGTAATGTTACAGTTATATTGCAGTGACAGCAAGTAATTAGGTAAAACCAATCTACATATTCAGCCCAGATATAATTCCTGATTTTATACTAAGGTTTTCCATATTCCTGCAGTGTAGAGCTGTATAGCAATCAGTTTTATATATGCAAAAAGTTAATCTAAACTTGAAGGATAAAGTTCATAACTCCCCAAAGAAACTTCAGTTTAAAAAAAAAAAAATTACTGTCTTGGCCAAGCAACAAAACATACTGTGTTTTACAGTCTCAAAAATACAAAAGCCAAATCTAAGTATTATGTGAAAACAGAAAACACGAGCAGTTTTAAAACATGTTCCTAATATTGTATTATTGATCCTACTTAGATTTAAAGTACCTTGTTTTGAAGTTGTAACATGCTGATCAAAGAACCTTTAGAACACACTTAAAAATCCTTATACAGATAAAATACTCTGTTTTGATCTTCCAAGATTTTGTTTCATACTCAACAGAATTGGACATTACCTTACAAAAACTTAGTGCTAATGTATAGTACAGTATCCCAAACTAAGCACCCTGGAGGCATTTTGCATTACAGTGCAGTAGTGCACTGTGCAGAGGTACACAGCTTTTGTCTAGAAGACAATCTGTTTAGACATCTTCCGATTTTTTTTTTTACTGCTGGCTTTGGTGCAGAGTCAGCTTTAATGTCTGTACACCCTGTCCTTTCAACTGCATAAAATCAACTCAAACATTAAGGGCTGGAAGGAAGGTCCAATGAGGAGCGGCTGAGGACTTTGGGCTTCTCTAGTTAGGAGAGAGAGAGGCTGAGGGTTGACTTCATTGTTGTCCACAGCATCTTCAGGAGGGAATGTGGAGAGAGAGTTGCTGATCTCATTTTCCTGGGATCCAGTGGCAGGATGCATGGGAACAGCCCAAAGCTGTACCATGGGTAGTGTAGACTGGACATTAGGAATTTTTTTCTACTGAGAGGGTGGTCAATCACTGAAACAGGCTTCCTAGAGAGGCGGTTGATGCCCCAAGCATATCTAGTGTTTAAGAAGCATTTGGACAATGCCTGTAATAACATACTTCAACTTTTGGGCAGAACCATGTTGGTCAGGCAGTTGGATGACATGACAATTGGAGGTCCCTTCCAACTGAAATATTCTACTCTAATCTACTTCTGTAACTGTATCTAAACATGCCTGATGTTTCAGGCATAACTTAATAGAAAAATATAAATGTATTTCAGAAACTTTACATCTACCTAAAACATAGAAATGCTCAAAAATCAACCTCAAAATTGTGCAATATCAGCTTTTAAAAGTCTTTTTGCATCAGTACATTGTTAACTTTCCTTAGACCTCTTTTTCCAGCATCAGGACCATGCCTCTGACATCTATCATTCTTTAATGCTGATAGTCAGCAGAGAACTTTGTTAAGCTAGGACACAGAGAGGTCTTCACCAAAAATTTACGACGCAGCTTTATTGAACATATCTGCACAAAAAGCTGAGAAGTGAGAGGCAGCTGCAGGCAGGATCTGAAATGGCAGCAAGCCAAAATATAAAACACTGGATCAGCAAGTAGTTCAGAGACACCATGGAAAAAAGCCACATTCTCTGGCTGTCAAACTGCCAAATATATGGAACCCTCATTGAGATTAATGTGTCCAATCATATACCTCAGAGCTATTATTTCTAACAACGAAGCATAACCTGCCTGGATCTGCAGACAGGCTGAAATAATATATCAAGTCATGACCCTTTGGAAGCCTGTTCATCACTCTGACAGGAAGAACCTCCAGAGAACAACACAACCGTCAACATGGCACCCAGGAATAAAAAGACAGCATTCCTTTTATTTTTATCTCTTGATGTTTTATAAGCAACAGCATGTTATTTCAAGCAAAAAGAAATGAGAAAGCCAGTCACTACCTACCCTTGCCAATGGGTCAACATAGATTTTGGTGTAAAACAGCTGGTCATCATCATTATCCTGCAGATTCCATTGCTGCACAATACGATTTATATATGGAGCATAACCAATAAATCCTGCAAGATCACACACACATAAGTTATTTCCATAAAAAGCAGTACTCTGCCAATGCTGTCCAACAGGCAGGGACTTCGCTCTGACTGTTTGGTGCCAGCAAAGGAAAAGTATGAAATTCATACAACTTGGCTTAAAATCCAGTTTTCTTCCTGTGATATGTACCAGTTCTGTTTTAAACAGTTCAAAATTGAGGGTCATTTTTATACAAATGCTATTTTAAGGGGGGAAAAGTAGGAAGCAGTTCTAAATGAACAGTCCTGAGAACTCCAAAACATGAGATTAGACTACCACTGTTTCCAAGAAGCCCATCTGCGGGAAAAGTTTCATTTTGATCAATCACTTCTTGCTGGCAGAGAAGCCTGAATATAACACTGCCAGAACTACAAAGGTAATTGAACTCCAGCCCAATATACATTAAGCCAAAACAAAACCAGATAGGGCAGGCAGGTGAGGTAAAGAAGGGACAGGAACGGGAACACTCTCAGATCTGCATGCTGCCCAGCACCACATACCTAGGAAAAGTGCCATACTGCACTCTGTAGCGGTTAAACAATATCAGTGTCAGTCTGTGTATTAATCAACTGCAAAATTACTGCCAAAGCTGGCATTTAAAAGAGGTCTCCAGAATTAATGCATCGTTATTGTAACAGGAGTAACTTGGGCTTCTCTTGGAATGAACTGCCTAAGCCACACCACACCTAGTGATAGGTCAAGGGGTAATGGTTTTGAACTGGAAGAGGAGAGATTTAGATTGGATATTAGGAAAAGCCACACTGACAGGTCACACAGAGCTAGCAGCACATCTATACTGTATGCAGAGATCCCCAAGAACAAGATAGCCAAGTGTGACTCACCTAAATTGTGCCTATAAATAGCATGTACTGCTTCGAGTAGATTGTTTCTGAAGTACATTCAATAGATAGCAATTGGGTCATCCCTGCACAGCATTTCATTGCAAGGCAGAGTTGCTTGCCAGGTGACTATTTACCCACTTCTTACAACTTATTGCCAACAAATATAAGTTATTGCCAACTATGTAAGTTTGAATGAAAACTATTCTTAAGTGCAAAGAGAAGCTATTCAAGTTGGGAGGGGGAGGGGAAAAAAGAGGACAGCAAACACAGCGTTTGGTTTTACACTTGGGGATTTCACGACCAGTTCCACATACAAATACATAAAACAGATAACAGGTCCAGCGGAGGGCCATGAAGATGATCAGAGGGATGGAGCACCTCTCCTAAGAGGACAGGCTGAGAGAGCTGGGGCTGTTCAGCCTGGAAAAGAGAAGGCTCCGGGGAAACCTTATAGCAGCCTTCCAGTATCTGAAGGGAGCCTACAGGAGAACAGGAGAGGGACTCTTTGTCAGGAAGCGTAGTGATAGGACAAGGGGTAATGGTTTTAAACTGGAAGAGGAGAGGTTTAGACTGGATATTAGGAAAAAATTCTTTCCTGTGAGGGTGGTGAGGCACTGGAACAGGCTGCCCAGAGAAGTCGTGGATGCCCCATCCCTGGAAGTATTTAAGGCCAGGCTGGATGGGGCTTTGAGCAACCTGCTCTAGTGGGAAGTGTCCCTGCCCATGGCAGGGGGGTTGGAACTCGATGATCTTCAAGGTCCCTTCCAACTCTAACCATTCTATGATTCTATAACAGAAGTGAGACATGTTCAAGTTAAAGAGTTTAATGTGTTCAAGAATCTCACTTGCCTCCTGAGTTCAGGAATCGTTTTCCATTACGGACAACAGGATACTTGTCAGCTAGCCTTTTATCTGGCCAAATTAGTCCATCTGCTGCAAACACCACTTTATGATTGCTTTCCTGAAATTTCTTTAATAGTTCTTCAGGACTCCCTGCAAAGATAACATCAGAACTGAAAATAAAGAAAAGATATCAATTAGATTAGTTTATTTTTAATGCTTTTGTGTTCAAAACAAGTAGCTGGACTACTGAGGTTTTAAAAATCACAGAGACTGCCCTTTTATTCTGAAAAGTAACTCATTAAATCATGTTTTACCATCACGTAAAAATCCTATACCCTTCTAGGAGAAGAACTCAATACAATTCAGTTGCCCACAAACTTAAACTGTGGTGCATCCTGACAAAATATAAATCTGTGCGTCAACTTCTTTAATGTGCTGAAGGGTTTAGAAGCCTCTAAACATCACAGTATTTATTTATGAAAAACTTCACCTGCATTTATGAGTTCATCAGACTTGACTCCCCAACTCTGAGGACAAAGACCCAAAGGTGGAGGGCTCATCTTTAAAAACAGCAATTATCCACAGCCAAAGGTCAGCACTATCCCAAAACAGAAAGAAACATGCATGTGTTCGGCAAAGTTCATGCAAGAATGTAGTATCACAAGCCTAGTGGTTTCTTGTTGAACCATATCTAAATCAATGCCTCTGCAAAAGAGCAGAACAAAACCTCAAAATATGTATAAATGATTAAATAATTCAGAGTACAAGGTTCCTTTGTTTGTATTTGAGATCTACATATAAAAGCGTTAATGTGCAAACTACTTCAAAATCCCTTCAAGGTTCATATCACATTGCATGAAACCATGACACAGTAATATTGGAATCGTGTCACAGATAAGTCTCTGGCTGCAGAAGTAGAATACTTGGATTTAATGGCAGCATCTCAGCCTCACAGCTTCCGCATCTGAATGCAGGTATAGTTATACTCCACACATTTACCTTCATAACTGAAGATCATCAGCCCTGACGTAAGGCAAAGGAATGCTACAGTTACCAAAAATCAAAAGGTCTGACTTTGACCAAGATTTTGTTCTTGAAAAGTGTTTTAGCTGGGCTAAGATGTAGGACAGCAGTACCCTGACCTGCAGTACACAGAGCATTTTGGATTGCAATGCATTACTCAGCAATAGTGCCAACAGATCAACCACTACTGAATTCTGGTACTCCTTTAGTACACTTATGAATTATTTTAAATGTACTTTATTCAAAGGGGATTTCATGCAATTGGCCTAAGAAAGCTGAACAACAGCTGGCTTACAAATGCAAAAGAGAAAATTTCTACCACAGAGAAAAGTATAAACCCTGGAGAGGAAGTGTTATGTAGTCTATACAAAGAAAGTGGGTTTCTGAAAACTCTCACTGTATTGCTATTCTGTAACTTTGGCAGAAAAATGTACTGGGAAAAAAAAAAAAAAAAAAAAAGAAGAAAGATTGTACATTTTGGAGCTTCCCCAGTTTTTGCAAAACCTGCCTGTTTCTGCCTAAACATACAGGAATACACTTCCCTCCCTTTTCCATTCAATTGGTGTAGCCTGATTCAAAGCCAGAGTGAGCCTGAAGAACAAGCAAGAAATAGGAGACAAGTTGAAGACAGACAAAAACAGAGATTTGTCTGAGGCTTTAACTTAATAGCTCATGGCAGGCTGTGCTTCTCCTCTTTGATCAGGTTAGTGCTGCTGCTGCAATGACTTACAGCTGCGGGAAGGAACCAAACACCCCTGGAACATTGCTTCCAAGGACTGTCATTCTGGAAAAGAAAGCCAAAGTTGAGCAACATGCTGGGCTAGCCAGAGGCTCTGCTTGTGAAAAGGATATGCTACTTAATACAGCACAGTTTATAATACAAAGCACAGTACAGAGCTGCTAAACTGCATTACCAATTATTGTGAACTTTAAACACTAATGGGTATAATGCAAGGGGATGAATCCAGCATGGACCTACATTTTCCACTAATTTTCATGGACCTCTGTTTTGTCAAGAGGTGACTTATTGCCACCACACTGCCTCCCGGGCAGAACCTCCACCAGCTTTCAGCCCCTCATTGCCATTCTCTCCATCAGCTGCTTTACGGTGCTTCTGTTTCTCTCCACAACCTGCAACAGGAAAACTTCTAGAGCAAAACTAAAACCTATAAATCCATCACTCACCTTTCTTACCTGCTCTGTCAGATTATGTTCAGTTTATCCAGCCCTCAACTCCCACTGTCAGGAAGGATTCACCTCAGGTCTACATCATTAAAGCTATCACAAAACAGGTCCCAGGACTATCCTTGAAGTTCACACTGTTATTATGCACATGACTTGAATTTAAACAGGGCTTCAAAATTTGACAGGGAAGAAGTGTGGATATATCCAGGAAAAAGCAGGCTGGAAAAACTCAGATACTCTTTTATTTATTCTTCATAAATCCTTCTGATGAAGAAGGGAAAAAAAAAAAAAAAAAAAAAAAAAAAAAACAACACACCACACCAGAAAGTTTCCACAACTCCAATCCCATTTCCTGAAGCTCCCAGATGGCAGATGCTTGGGGCTGGAATCCACCCATCCCTCCTCCTCTTTTGCAGCAGGAAAGCATCCTGGCTATGCACCCAGTGCTCCCAGCAACACAGGGAAACTGCAACGGTAACTCAGGTCCTTGAGAACCGAACACGCAATTTCTGCATCCACAACTTTTATAACAAGAAGGACTTGCAACTATTGGAGATGCAGGCTGAAAGCTCAGAGTACAAACAGGAGTAACCAGCAATTCAGGTCCCACATTTCATCTTAACTGGACCCTCCAGCCATGCAGCCATTTTGTCATTTACACTATATCCCCACCAGGATGATACCTTAACTATTTTGAGATGTGTAGAAAATGTAATCATTCCTTGATTTCTGACAGATGTATACAAAGAAAACAAAATAAAATAAAATAAATAAATAAATAAACCCCAAGCAGAGAGGGGCTGAGGGAGTCAAACTGAGAGGTTTCAAAAGTCTTCCACGATACAAATAGCTGGCTATGGGAGTTCTGGATGAACAGTCACAGCATAGACCATTTTATCCAGTCTACACTGGCCATTATCCAGTTCAATCTGAGATGGTCCAAAGTAAACCAGTAGTTAGCTCTCACAAAAACAAACCTTATTTAAATAGTGTTCCATCTGCAGGCAAAGTGTTTTGCTATCTATACCTAGACACAAGCTGTCCACAAAAGTTCAAACTATTTCCAGAATTGTGAGCCATATAAAAAACTACAAAAAAAAAAAAAAGGAAGAAGCTAAGGTTTTTTTTAGGCAAACAGTTCACTAGAAATGGTTTGCCTAGTTACAGTAAGTAAACCAGACATTTCCTTTCCCCCCAAGATTAATATTCCAAATGCTTCACAATGAACATAATGAAAAACACTTGAAAAAGAAAGGAAGTTCTCTATATTTGTCTTTTCCAAACTTACTGCTACATTGATCAACATTTCAATTGCAAACTAGGGTTCCTAGAAATGAGAAAGCTCATTAGAATTAAAACATAATGCTAGAATCAGCAAACTATTTTTGTTCTTCTATTTGGAATTAATTCTACTAGGTTTAAATCAATACGTACTTGGGATTATGAACCTCAAAAATTTGGGAGACCTTAAATCCTATGATTTTTCACAGTAAGAAAGATTATGACACCTGCACTTCAACACACACGATCCTCTGTACTCCCTCATCCACACCCCCACACAGCCTGCCCATCTAGAGAACAAATTATGTTGGAGTAGAATTTGAGCTATATCCAAATCCAATTAAAAAATTGCATATTTTACCATATAGGGACAAAACAGTCACAAATCAGGACAGTATATTTGAAAGCAAAGAAATTCAATGTAAGTAGTAAACATTTGGGAAAAATGGATATATCTGAACATTCAGTAAAGAACAAAATAACCTCCCAAATTAATCTTAAAAGTTTCAGCCATTGCATGATCAGTGGGACAACACCATCAATAAACATGTAATATATTTACTTACAGATACTTTTTCCACTTACCAAATGCAAAACTGATCAAGTCAATAAGGAAAACAAATTCAAAAATTGAATGTGTACCTCTAAACTCTGTTCCTTTTAGTGTCAATTAAGCATACAAAAAGAATTTTTGCTGTAACACATTTCCTTTATAAAGGTTGCCCATTAATTGGTTAAGATGATTTACACATTGGCTTTCTATCTCTGTCTTATCATAATAGGTAAATCTTTACATGAGCTACCAGTTAAATAGGCTGCTCCAACTTTCCTGAACACCTAACTTATGCAAAACAACAAATGAGCTTTCCAGTAAATACCACTCAGACCACTTTCTCTCTCATGATGTCTGCTGTACAAATCCTACCAAACTTCTAACTTGCAAAAGGGTCCCTAAAAATTCTTCAGCTGTCAAATTTTAAAAAGCAGGTTAAAAGCCAAAAGAAAATTCTGGAGCAGACTTTCCATCATTGCTCAATAACAGCAGCACGAACCCATGCATGAACCCTTCCAAGCTTGCACTCAGCTACCTCCCCAAGGCTGCCTGTCTGCAATCCAGGCTTCATGTCCCCAAGCTGAGACTTGGTCCTGTGCCTTCCTTGCAGGGATTCTTTTAGAGCTGTGACCCCGCTGTGGTTAATGCTAGCATGGAAGAGCTAGGCAGCTGCTGTCAGATATGTTCGTAGCTGCTCTGATCACACTCTTTTCACACAAGCAAAAGAAGAGGAGGAGGGGAAAAAAGAGCAGAAGGAAGCAATGGAAAAAGTGAGATTTGAACATGTTTGAACTCCCTGTTTTCTGTTACATGGAGAAACCTATCTGGCCTCCAGTGAGGATGTTCAAGCATATTTGTGCTATGAGCTGTCATCTGGCACTTACAGCACTGCTGTCTCTCCATCCTTCAATCACACAGACAACACAGGCACCAGGGGTGTATCTGGCACCAAGCCTCTTGTTTCGGTTCTCTAACACATAAAACAAGTTCTTCTATTAAGTGCTCTCCTCTGGGCCCACTTTCCAGCTTCCTTCATATCACTGTTACTTCATGGAATAAGACCACATTCTCGTCCCTGCTGCACGCTTTCCTTCTGGAGCTGCTTTCGCTCCCCCCCATTCCACAGTCCCAGCCCACAGCCACGTCCTGCCCTCACCAGAGCTGAAAAGAGAGAGGATGCACACTTGCCTAAAAGCCCGTTAGCTCCCAATAACATTTTTTTACCCCCTTGAGGCAATAGAACTATGAACAGCTCTTACATCTGTAATTTCATTTAAAAAGTAACTATTGTTCCCAGAGCAATCTACTATTTTTATGAATGGGGAAAAATGGAAGTGAACCCTCTCAAATAAATAGCAAGGAGGAAAAGCAGCACGCAACTTTCAGCATGTCACAGCAGCCACTTTTGCATGCCTACCCAGACTAAAATGTAAAGGCAACAACCCAGGTTTGCTCACCATTCAACAAACATTATAACCAAGTCCTCTTGATCAGCATAGCTTTTTATGCCTTCCTTCAGCAGTCGAACTTTCTGCCCTCCGCCAATAGAGTTAGGCAGCTCACCACCTTTCCACTCTTCACCTTTTCCAAGTACCTGGAACAAGGAAAAAAAATCCACTTTTTGCTAGTACCCCAAAACAAGAGGCTTTTTAAAGCAGACCCTTATTGAAAACAGATGCTAAAGCAGAAGTAACACATTAAAGCATAGCAAGCCAGCATTTCCAGCATCGTAAGTTTTCCACGTCTGAAGCAGCATTCAGCACAATGACATCACTGCAAAAACATGAGAGGGACATTTCTTAACCAAATAAGAATCAAGCAATTGCCTGTTACCACCATTTTTCCAAGTGTGCCTCCTTCAGAAAAAGGGGGGAAAAAAGATCAAGAAAAAAAGCTAATAATAGTTTCAAAATTTGTATTAGAAAAACATTCTGAATGAGACCTTCAAAAGTCACTTTAATTACTTTAGGAACAGGAAGTATAGGAGACTTTGGTGGACTGGAATATTACTAATACAAATTGCAAGCTGCAGACTTTATGAAACCCCTCCAGAGTGCTTTTGTACAAGGAAAGGATAGGTGGCTGCTAAAATCGGCTAAATAAAATTCCTGCCTAGCCAAATTATATCTCAAAAACAAAAAATATCCTTACGTTTTTTGTGGGTTTTGAGCATAGTATTTTTGAAACTTTTAAAACCTGGTAGAACTATATTGCATGATCTTTTGGACAAATCTGCAAAACTAACATCTATCCAGAGCTCAGGCTTCTTGGGTGCTTTAAGTACAGCATTATCACGTTAGGAAAGGTTCTCTCAGGTCTTCCAAGTTCAGTGGCAGGAGATCAAAATAATTTCCTATTTATAGTGTAGGACTGTGGTAAGTAAGCAGAAAAATTTCATAACACCATCCGAATTCCTGGATTTTCTATTGCAGAACCAATTTGTGGGGAAAGTTTAGAAGAAGGTTACTGCCCTCCCTTTTTCCCAAGGTCATGCAGAGGTCAGCCTCAGTACGTGACACATGGAGATGTGGAACAAGGCAGAAAAGGCTGGCAAGAACTGTAGAAACGTTTTGTCCTCTGAAAGAATTACAGGTTCTTGGGAAACACTGAGAAACTTTCACTTGTGACCCTCCCTCCTTCCCTGCAACAGGGATCCAGCCTTGTTTACGAAGGAAGGAGACATCCAAAGTCCTCAGAGTGCAATGCAGCTTCCAGATGTATTCCTTCAAAAAACACTAGCCACCCTGAAAAGCAAGGCTGTATGATAAATCATGACAGAATCTGTAAGTGACTGAGGACCCTGATCAAAATAGCTACTTATCCATAAAACAGTTCCTAAGGCAACAGAAGAAGCATCCTACCGTGATTGTTCAGAGGGGGACCAGCAGGTAAGCAACAGGGACAGCAGAAGGGCCATGTGCAATTGCCCAACCTGCCCTCAGCCTCTGTTATTGTTTTACTTTGCCCCAGTATGCAAAGAAGCTAAAGCAACCTTAGTTACTATAGCACTATTTCATACCATTGTATGAAATCATACAATACCTTGACTGTGTAGTTGAAGTGCTTTGCAGTTTGCATGAAACGGTGAAAGCCATCAGTTTCTTTAGTTGCTACAGTAAAAACTAGCAGTTTATCTGAGGAAGAAAAAGAAGAAATATTAGAAACGTTATTAATAAAAAAAAAAGTGCATTGAACAGGACTGGATCGGGGGGTTTATGAGTTGCCTACAACTCATTCAAACAGAGGAAGCAAATACACTGTCATATTATAGGCGTGAGACATTATCAAACAAAAACTGCTCTGGACAAGGGTCTTAAAATTATCCTCAGGAAGAGGAAGCAAATAAATCTATCTATTCTGTAAACAAGTAGCTGAAGACATGAAAACAAGGATCATATGACTACTGGACAGGAAGAAATCTTCAAAACAAAAATAACTTACTACTTTTCAGTCTGAGCTAATCCTGTGACATCTTATTACAGGACCAAATGGTAACAGAGAACTTTTCCCAACCTCAATAACTCCCCTGAAAGCAAGTAGTTCATATTCTTCATGAACACAAGGCAAAAAGGAACAATCATGGAAACTGGTCCCCCAACAGCTTTTAAGTCCTTGGGCAGAGACAGAAGAATAAGGTTGGGGTTTTTTTTTATTCGGAGCCTCTGTAAATTATAGCAGTGCTTACTGCATGCAGGCAAATGACCGTGCAACCCATTTCCTTTTCACATGCCAGGGCATTTGACATAGTTTAACTGAGGCCATGAATTCCCATTAAACAGCTTCCCAATTAAACTACTGAACAGCATTCAGCACCTTATGCAATATGCTGTGTAATCAAGGTACATAATTCAAAGCTATGCAGAAGACAGTACCCCTACCCAACATCAAGTATTTAATCAGACCAGCCTGAATCCCAGAGCACATTGCAGTTCCTCAATTTGGTCTGAGTTTAAGCAACAGCTGCCATCTAAACAGAGCCCATGAGATCAATCATTACAAGAAAATAAAATTAATAGCCTCTAATGAGCATTCTAGACACAGTGCCTGTTGTTGTTCCACTTACACAAAAACCATCCTTTGGGTTTATCTTCACCAGCACACTAACAAAAAAAAGAAGTGGCTACCGTGAAAAATATTCCCATTAACACTTCAGCCTCATCCACAACCACAGACACCAAGGTGTTACTGAGTGGATTAAAATAAATTATCACCTGCCATTTTGTTTTATGTGACACTAGTGAAATTAACACACAAGATGATGATCCGTTTCCCACTTTGCAGAACAAAGACACTTGGCAAGTTACTCAGATGATGCTCTGCAGCCAAATATCAGAGTATTTCAAGTGTACCTATGCTCAGTCAAGCAAAAAATACCTATAGGAGCACAGATGTAGTTTGCAAAAGAACCTAAAAAAACTCGTTCTAAATGAAAATCAAGTCTGTCTAAAATAACAATAGCAAGCAAACTATGGAGACTAGTCTCAGGAGCCAGGTATTTTTTTCCACTGAAATAAGGCTTAGACTCAGCATTAGTCAACAGGTCACTTCCAAGAACACTCCTGCCAAGTCAGAAAGTGTTCTGACTAGTCCATCCTTGACAGCAGCTGTAACAGTGTACGTGAGCAAGGATAAGATAAGCACATATAACACCTTCTGCTTTTTCTACCAGGCTCAGTTTATGGGTTTTCCTGATGCTGATAGGGTTTCCATGTGTTCTGAAATACTTTGTCCACTTCATTATGCTGATTTCACCTGGTCACTCCTTGAACTGATGTAAATTTTAAGCAGTGACAGCGCTGTGCGCCCAGTACCTACTCTACCAAAAACATCCTTCTGTGCCCTGAGCAGGGATACTACAGTTTTTATCTGGCACAGCCCAAGTTCCTCAACTACAGACAACATCTATACCTGCCCTCCCCACCACACACAATTTCTCTCATTCAAAAGCCACGGCTTTTTTTTTTTTTGCTTTCTTTTCCTCAACAGTCCTAGAGAAGATTTTAACTGGTGGCTCTACTGAACCAGACTAACAATCCTGCAATACAATACACAGCAAAGAAGAAACTGGAAATACTCAAAATGTTTCAATCAACTCAACTTGAACTTTTTCCTTTCTTGCTCACTTAAGTGCTAGCAGTATTTTTTTTGGCAAGAATCAGCAGAAAATCCCATGAGCACATCTCAGAAAGGCATAAGGACCTCCACAGCAGATTCCAGGGCAATGCATTCACAGACACACAGACACATAAGCACAGCAATAATGGTTCGATACCTTCAAAATCATTTATCCTAAAGGTCATGAAATCTGAAGTAATTCTACAGAAGTCACCACAAAATGAATAAAGAACATAGTATCTTAGCCTATGACTAAAACAGAATTGAGGACAGAGAATGATTTTTCTCTATGGAACAGATTAAGTTATGATTAATTTTTTGTTCAAGAATTGCATTTCCAAATCAGAGGGAATTGGAAAAATCTCATCATACCAGACTGCTCCATCAAGGCAAGTGGAGTCATTATTGAAAGTTTCCTAGGAGACCAGTCAAGCGCTGACTATAACCATGGAATTTGGTTTGGGGTAGACATATTTCACACCTACCAGTTCCTGAGAAATGCTAACAAGGATTTCAAAAATCTGTATTTGACAACATGATGTAAATGACAAATTGTGGAATGCATCAGATTCCTCTTGTAGTCACTAAGTCAAAGAAAGTATTAAATCAACACAAAAGTACAGTTTGGCAAGCAAAAAATAGTCTACCATTCTTTATGGGATATTGTTACTCCCCTTTAATGGAATCTACAGTAATTCCACCTACACATTGTTCATGTATTTCAAGATTCACTGTGAAGCCTCGTAGATTACTTGAGTTTTATATAATAGGAAAAAAGAGAACAATTGTGCCAAATCATAAGGGATTTCAACCTGAGCTACATAAAATGGAGAAAGCTAAGCAGACAAATAATGAAGTTCATATTGATATGAAATTGCAAGAGAACCTGTATTACACTCACAGGCAATGAAGCGATCAGAGTGGGTTGCCTGAGTAAGGTTTGTAAACAGCCACAAAACAAACAGGAAGCTATTTTTATAACAGTATTATTCACATTGGAAAAGTTTTCTTTTTAGCATACTTGCCAATGGTAATTTTTTTTAAATTACAGATCAAGAGGTTTAAAAGGCTTTATTTCCATGTCTCTGCTGCACCACAGAATTTTAGGTGTACATGGTACTTAAATAATTTTTAAGTGCAGCAGAAGCGTAATTATAGCATTTCGAGTCCATTTAGAAGAGGAGTTTCTTTATAGACTCTTCAGTCTTTGTTGGGGTGTTGTTCTGTGGTTTGGGGTTTTTTTGGAGGGGGGATAAGGGGGTGCTTGGGTTTGTTTTGTGGGCTTTTAAAGAAGGAATCAGTGTCTGACCAAAAAGCAGAGCAACATGCTTTTATTCTATAGAGTCTATAGCACGTTAAATGATAGTTACTTTGACACATTATAGAGGGTATTATTAACCAAATGATGAAAGCCACAGCCAGTAAAACATTACAAAAATATTAATGTAATTCCTGTAGCCTCCTGTAATTTCAATTAGAAGTCAGTGATGACTTGCACCAGTTCTACTGGCAGAGATCCACCAAGTGTAGCATGGGAGATACTTGTTTCTTCTGGTGGGAGTGAGTGAAGAGAACTCTTCTGACCACCAAATACTTCTGCTAATTTCTTTTTAGCCTTTTAACTTCATTCACTTTGAAAAAAAATCTATTCTTTGCTACATTTAGGTTATAACAATCCCTTAGAACACTTGTCCCATTTGTGTCTAGTAACACAAATCCAAAGTGCTTTTTATGAACTTACGGGAGTGTAAATGTACAAGTACAACACTAATCCAAGGAAAGTAAGTTTATCCAAATGTTGTTTCCTTTTCAGGATGTGCTCGGCTACATCTATTTTAGCTGCAGCTTCCCACAGCATCCCTGCTGCATGGAGTAGGTTTGGTCCCATAAAGAGCCTTGCCAATGGAGAGGTTCGGTGCAGCACCAGTGCCCCTGCGGCAGGCTGTCTCATACAAATGTTGCTCCGAGAGGTTGTGACTGGCCCAGAGTTCCCAGCAGCACTGCTGCCAGCTCCAGGGCTCCAGCTGTGCAATGAAGACCTAGGCGGAGCAGCGGAAAGCTGCCTGCAATTACTCAGAACCCAAGTTACCACTGTGGCCCCATACTCCCCAGCAAGCAAGCCACAAAATTCTCAGCCTTTGCAAGAACCCCAGAATGAATTCCAGCTGCAGCAACACTTCCTGCTCCACCATTCCCTTGGGTACAAACCCCTGCCCTGCCCTCCGCCCAGGCACCTACCCTAAGCAGCTCTGCTATGGTCTCACATATAGACTTGAGTTACCCGGTTTCGTAAGTCTGTTTATTCCCTCTCATGCAAGGGGATGAGCATGCACTTTCAGTTATATTTTCCAACATACAGCAACAGCATCCTCAAAATGCAAACATACATGAAACCAAGAACACTGCAGGCGGTCTTAGCCCTCCACACTTGCAGATGCCGCAGAGGGTATGGGCTGCCTGGCAGGGCTGGGTTCCCCGGCATGCAGCCTGCCAGAGGCATCTTGGCAGTCATTGGAGGGGATTACCAAGCTTGGCGTTTATTTCCACAAGTAAAGTCAGCTTGTGTAAAAAGGAAATGCAAACCCTATACTGAAGTTCAACAGGAAGACATAGGGGAAAAAAAAAAAAAAAAAAGAATCATTGAAGAACTTCATGCCAGGTATGAGGGTACTTAAGTTACTGGAGTGCATTTTTTCCAGACAGCTTTCAGATAGTTACATTCACAAAACAGCTGTTCTGTTTTGAAAACAAGCCTGAGAAAGCATGCGTTTGGCCAAGAAAAGTATATCCAGTCACAAATAGAATTCATTTTTACATGCAAATTAGGAAACCTTTTAGCACTCAACTTGCGAAAGACAACACTGCATGTAGAGCACACGCAACGTACTACAAAATCCAATGAAGGTTTATCAAAACATCTCACTCTTATGCAGTCTTCTGTGCTGCTACCATCAGGGATCTGATTGCATCATAAATATTTATTTCCAGAAATAAGAACCATAAACCAGATCCTTTGTCTTCAGTGAACTGCCTGGAAAGGTCTCAGCCAGGAATTGCCATGGCAGGACTGCTTTAAGTAGCAATGTCCTCCTTCCTTGTACCTTTTCATGCTTCTTTCCCAAGACTGCAGTCATTGCTCACACACCCACATGGTTTTTATTTATCTTGAATGAACACTGACAGAGATTACTACATAATTTCTATCAAGGGTTTTGGCCACTGGTACAGTAGCTTCAGAGCAGCTGAAAGCGAGGATATTGCTCACAGCCACATGGGAGTTAACATTTAGTCCTTGGATTCAAGTACCATGGACTTCTCTGGAGTGGGAGTGAGCTGCAAGATCCAAGGATATCTCTGCATGGTAACTTATTACTAAAATCTATCTCTATATTTAAAACTATGGTTTTATCCATGCTCTAGCGCCTACATGAAACAGTCGACTTTCCTGTTTGCGAATTACACCCCAGCTGGAACTGCTCAATGTTGTTAACAACTGTGCATTAATCTCTCCATTAAATGAGCAGAGATGTACAGTTGCAAAATAATTCACCAAAGGTTCCTAGCAAGCAATTAAACAAGTTGCTAGAGATCATGGAAAAAGCTTGGAAACTGGAAGCATACTAGAAATGCCTTCATGGACTACAAAATAA
>VZRU01007221.1:128624-173032 GCA_013398155.1 Pedionomus torquatus | reverse complement strand
TAACATTCTGGTTATTTCTATGTATTACAACACAGACAAATAATATTTTTGAAGAAGCTAATGTATTCCATGATAGAGGTGCAGATCTTATCAAGCCACATAAACATGGAACTTGGAGCATGGTTTGCAAATACAGGCAAGAGTGAAGTTCCATGCCGCAACTGAGCAGTTTTCTGCTCCCCTTTCTTCTTTCACTGCTCCTCCAGCCCCCACCCCTTCCAGCTTTATGGTCCTTTTTATTTCTCACTACTTCATACCACCACCATCAGGCATTGGATTGCAAAGTGTTGCAACTCCAAACCCCACAGAAAACATGACTGTAAATCTTATGGATTAAGTTTTTAGCTCTTCTAGCGAGTTAAGTCAACTCACTGCTATCTATCCAGTGGGCATCAGAGCAAGCTTTTAAGAGAGGAGAGCCATAGGCAGAAGGAAAGGGAGAGGCCGGGGAGGTGGCAAAGGGAATGATTTTCCTTGTGTCTGTGGCAGCAAGCTCTTGTCTCAAGTCATGTTGTTACATCATACCCTGAAATGCAGACAATGAAAGGCAGGGATGAAAGGCACCACCTCCAGAGGTGCATGAGAAAAGCCATGCAATAGGAGGTACTAACGAATCTTTGGGGGTTTTGGACTTTCCCGACTTTGATTTTGCATTCTTCTAACAGGAGCTGAACTTGATTCTCTACTGCCTTGCACTCGGTGAACTGTGCGGCAAAGATGTAAGATGTTGTGACTTCAAAAAGCAGAAAACAGTGAGGGCCCAAGCACTTGTCTTTTACATGATCTCTGTGATCTTCAGCCATTTTTCCCACTCTGTATGTCGTGGCCAGGGCAGAGACGATATAAAAACTAATAAAAGAAGAAAAAGGAGTTTCAGTTTTGTTCTTGGTAGCATGGCTGATTCTGAAAAGACCCGTGGATGGCAGAGCTTCCAAATAAGAAATTGAAGACAATGATGAGTGTCATACATAGCACTCGACAATTTGCTTTCTGCTACCTTTCAGCTCTTTTTTTTGAAACTAGGACACTATCCAGTACAAGTCCACCACTGATAACACAGCACAATTCCTACTGCATCTCCAAATTGTGGGAATGAACCCTGGACACCCCTTCAGCAGATGGGGAATCAGTACAATGATGTTCTTTGCCTCAAAGATACATCTTAAGTTATTGCTTTAGCTAAGTTTATTTTGTTTTTCTTGATAATTAATTTTAAATTAATAGTAAATTAGCATGTTTCTTTATTGGGCACTCCAGCTCTGTTAATTCAGCAGCAGTGTGTGCTATTGCAGCATGAGAAGTTATTTTAGCAGAATTTGAATCTAAGCATTGTACAAGTACAGTAAATACAAACCCTGTTTTCACGCATAGACATTTTCATGTCTTAGAACAGTGCTGCTCTCTTCTGTGCTAGAACCTGTTTCTTCCATTTTGATTGCTACGGCACTCCAAAGAGTAAATAAAAAGGTGGGGTGTCTTCCCAACATTGCCTGAAAAATAACTCAAAATGAGATTCAGTTTCAGTTTCTTGTTGGGATTAGGTTGAGTGTTACATTTTACAGCCCAGTTAAGCAACAAGCCCAGGAATTTCCTTTTTTGGTGATTGTTACAGGCTTTGTTGAGGGTATACCAGGGAGGAGGGGAAGAGAAAAGGAGCCTGTCGGGGGTGAAGGGGACTTAAGCAAGCTTTATGTCTCCATCTGCTCTGATTAATTCCCATCTCCCTGTCTCCTGCTGAGACTTTGGGAATTAATGAATTTGCAGTGCAGTGCTGTGCTGCCTTGTCTTCCTGACTCTTCAGACTGAAATATCAGCTGCAGCCTATTGGTGCACCTACTAACGCAGGAAAGAAGTTTAATGTGCCTGTCATGTAAAAATGGGGGCAAACCAATCTTCAGTGCACATGACAGTTGAACCGTTCCTTGCTGTACAGCCTATTACCAGATTCAAACACATTCAAATCTCAGCCCAGAGCCTGTGTGGTTATTTAGCAATGAAACGGGTATCTCACTACTGGTTAATAAGTTGACATGGCTCAAAATCCAGTCACATTTTGACAGAATCAGCCAGCATTTTTTCCTATGCTCACAGTCTTAATGTTGTTTTCAGAAGCAGCCCCTCTACCTGATTTTTAAGGCAGGCAGTAATGCTGGGTCTTTATTTGGGTCACACACCTGTGTGTGCCTATTCTAACTTTTAAGTCAACATGCCTCATGTAATCCCTCCCCAACCTTGGCAGCTGGGGATCATGTCATTTTGCTGGAATAAACCACAGGATTAGCAGTGCTGCACTTTTGCCTGCAGTAAAAGTCCCACTGTTGTCTTCAGAAGGAAATATTGACAAAGAGGGCCCATGAGAGGCAGGCACTAATAAAAAGAGCTGGAGCAAATTCCCGTTTGGGTATGACCCAGTGAAACTAGGTTTTCCTTTCTGCACTTTTGCCTAAGAGAGAACAGCAAAGGATTATTTGTACCTTCATCACAGAAGAGACTGCCCTAACCCCGTGCAAGTTCACCAGTATAAAACATATTCTCTATGTTACTGTCAGCATCAGTAAGCCTGGGAGTGATTTGCTTCAGGCATTCAAATCATGGATAATTCACTACATCCTCCTAGCAGATGCTGAGAACAAGGCATCTACTTTCCCAGGGCTCTTGAACAGTTCACAGGAGGATCTTCCTCTGGTTCTGCAAGAGCAACTCCCTCGGTCACTGGGAGCAGTGTGAGCGGATTCAAAGGTGCAGTTGTAAGACCTAGAGGGAAGCTGGATGCATCTGGCTCATAAAGACTGTGCTAATTCTTCCTTTTTTTTTTTTTTCTGCAGCTTTCTGTCTTGTTCTTTGGATCTACTGGAGACATGCTTGTTGGGGTGATAATGAATTGCCAAAGAAGCAAGACAGCTGAGGAACCTCAATAGAGTTTCTCACACTAAAAAATCTAAGTAGGAAAAATGTGTTGAATTTCGGAAGCTTGAAAGTTAAATGATAATCATGATATTGAACAGCTGGCGAAAGGGACGAGCTGGCACCCAGGCGGTAACCCTGGCCCAAGCATTACACACGATATGAGTATAGAGGCTGTTTTATGATAGTGAAGGTATAGTTTCAGCCTTCCGGTCTGTTTTTTTACAAAAACAAAAACTATCTATATTTAACTTTATAAATTTCTCTGCCGCCTTCAGGACAGAAGCATTGGTATCAGAGCAGGATGTGCGGGTGGGGAGATTTCCACAGTCTGCCGTAATAAAAGTGTGAACTGCATAATCTGGGTAAATCCCCTAAGAAAAAAATCCAATTCCTAAAATAACATTATTCAGAGCAGAAATAGACCTGTTTGCCGGTCTTGCAAGGGATGAACAAAGGTGGTTAAAAGAAAAAAAGGAGCCCACTGAGGCCACAATTGATAAGAACAACTTTATCTGTAACTTGCCCAGCACAGAGGATTATGTAGTGCACACAGCAGCTTGAACTTAAATCAGAAAAACTGAAAATAATTCAGTTTTTTCCTCCATATTGATGGAAAAGTGTCAAAGAATATATGGTAGCAAGCTTTAAAAGGCTCCTAAGTAGAGGAGGTGTCGGATACATAAAAAATTCATCAGGCTTTATCTCCTTGTGTTAAGAGAGAGATTTACAGTGGGTTTAAGATACTTAGGACAGTTATATTTAATTCTTTTCCATCAAGTATACAGAATTTCTGTACCATGCAATATATAGTGATGCCAAAAGCCTTGAAGAAAAACATTGTGCTTATACTTTCTGTGTATCACTGCACTGTCATACAAGGTCAGGTTCCAGAAGTGAGATCCCCGTGTTAGCGAGATACTCCAGCTCACTCAAGGAACACTTTCAGCAAGGCTCTGGAGTTTGTATGTAGAGCTCTACAAATTTCTCCTCACATCTTCCAGCTCTGGAGCCAACTTGATCCTAGACAAGTAGGGTATTTCTACCAAACTCTATCTATGTATCTGTCTACCTACCTACCTAACTTCCTACCTATATCTCCTACTCTAATGTAGCCTTAAATGACTGAGGCTTTGTTTACAAGGGTTATAACCTATTAGCATCTGTTCAGGACCTGAAAGCAACAAAGAACTTTATTTAAAAATTGGACAAGAAATTATGATCTTTGAAAGCAGTTTGCCCTCTCATAAATGTATAATTAAATACAAATACAATTCTTAGACCATATGTTTTTGTGTATACATGCCAATCTGGCTACACATTTATTAGGCTTAGAGAGTATTCATACTGTGGCTTGCTATGCTCAGATATTTGTGTGCTACCCCTGGGGTTTGGGATTAAAGTGAAAAAGGAACCTGAAGGGTTAGATCTAATACATCAGTGCCTACCTTCCACTTCAGTTCAACAGTGAAGAGTTATCAGTCGATAAAGATATTGCAAAACAGAAATAGTTACGAGCTGATTTCAGTGAGAGCTCCTATGTCTACGTTAATGACAACTAAATCTGTCTGTCTTCACTTGTTTCCTTCCTTCTGGTCATTCTTACTTTTTGCCCTGTCTGATACCTTTGCTGGCCCATCATTAGCTTGGACTTATCTTAGAAACCTCAGATGGGCTGTTCTCACCTGCCAAATCCTGCTAGTTCTGAACTAACTCCCAGATTCTCTATCACTCTAGGCTAAAATCTGATTATTTTCTTACAGCTGTGTGCATCTTTCTACGTGTTGTATCAAATCTGTAACTTCTCTTCCACAGCAGCTCAGCCTGTTCAGTTCTCCCACGTGCAGAGCCAAGTCTCGTTTGCTCCTTGTTTCTCTCTTGCCTTGACCCTCACAGCAGTTTCCCGTCAGACCTCCAACAGCACATCGCATCATACTGTGTTTGCGCAATATGAAGTGCAGTTGCCAAGCCCCCTATCTGAAGACTTGATCAAATTGCTCCCCTCTTCATGTCCCTCCACTAACTTGTCTCTTATCTCATGAAGATATCGAGTTGCCAGTCACTACATTCAAAGAATTTCTTAGCTCTCCCTCTACTACTTATCACCCTTGCTGAATCTCTTCTGCCCCCCACATCCTCTCGTCTCCAGCAGTGTTGCTCCCCTCAGACATCTACATGTTGATGTCTCATCTCTTTGCTGTTCTGTATACCTTGCTTTTTCTGCTAAGCTGTAATGTCACACCCTTGCATTTCTACTTATATTCAATTTTCTGAGAAGACAAAGCATATATTTCTGCCAACAGACTGCAGTCCCCTTCGGCTCCCTGAGCTACAAGGACTTTTCAGAAATTCCTCAACAAACTACAGTTAGTGCAAAGAAGATACTAGAAAGAATAACATAATCCTAAATAAGTGTTAATGGCTAAAAATGCAACAACATTATGACTTTGGTTATAAATTCATAAAATCAAGCAAAATGCTATGAAGATCAACAGACTTTTTAAGGGGGATTCCTCGTTGCTGGAAGAATGAAGTCTATACAGTTTGTCAAGGCATTCTACTGTCCATGGTTTGGTTTATTAATTACAAGAAAGGATCTCTGAGCATAATTTAAACCAGTAAATTCTCAAGCATAAGGAAAGTTATGCCCATGCAAAAGTGGTCCTATATTTTAGAGGCGCAAGCACCTAAACAAGGTCTGGAAGTGTTGGAAGAGCTGCTGTTAACAGAATGCAATTTTAGAAAACTCACAGCAGAGTCTGCATTTTTCACATAAGTGCATTGTGTGAGGCAAACTGCTCTTCAGAAGAGCTGGGAAATTTGGCTCGAGTATTGATCCCAGTCTACAAATAGACATGAAATCCCCCTTGGCAGCAGTGACAATTTTTCAGGAGACGACAAGCTTGTGTCGTCTTTCTTGTTCAACCACAAGAGTTCCTTGGAACTCAGTCACTCACCAAGAAATGAAACACAGCGTTGCTAGACTTGTGCATGAAGAATGTTTCAATATATGCTGATCTCATCTTCAACAAGACCACCACACAGAGATATATATATATATAGGGACCAACTGCACAACAGCTTCTGTTTGTCCTTGTTTCTGTTCCACGATATTGCATTGCCTTTAGCAAATTCTTTTACAGATCTGTATGTCAAGTGCTATCTTTAAATATTACTTTTATGGCAAATGCAGATTCTCAGTTAGCATTGAACAAAATTGGTAAGGAATGTTTGATGATGACTGGAACATGCTGCCTAAACAATATCATATAAAACAGCTTGGAAAGGATATACCACCTCTTTTTTTTTTTTGCAAAGGAAAACCAATACCAATACATTTGGTTGAGAAACATGGTTCCCAAGTCTGTCTACCAACTGCCCTATTAAATCCAAATCTTCATTTAAACAGAGTTGACAATTCTGGTATTTTGTTCAGATTTTTTTTCTCATGAACTCAATTTAAAATAATGAAGTATCTTCTTTGGAGCTTGGAAACAACTCTAAAAACACACCAGCAACAGGGAGCTACTTCCTTATACCCTAATGCTACATTAAACTAGATCCAAAAGTCAGCATTGGTAAATGATTTGGACTGAAATAATTTTCAGAAATACCTAATTAATGAAAATACTTACCCTGTACCTTCCCCACATTCCACCAGACTCCATCTCTCCAATACTCAATAGCATCAGCAATACTTACACATCACCAATAAAAAAGAAACAAAATAGTAAAAATGGAAGAGCAAAGTAAATTGCATTCACTTTAAAATACAACAGTATTGTTGAGCTGAGTGCATTAGGTGCATCTTAATTTTTTTTATATTAGCCTGGTACAGAGTGCCCTGAGTGGTGCCCTGAAGTCCTGAGGAAACCAGCTGTGCTTGGTTTGATATTTGTGTTCGTTTCACTGCTGATTCCACTGGTCTTGGTTGATCCACAGAAGGCATGTCACGCCTGTGCCTCCTGCAACATCCAGCCACAGACTAATTAGGCTGCACCTGATGCAGTCAGTAGTCAGTAAATAGTAACCAGTGATAATTAATTAGTTATCAGTTATCACAACCATTTGTTTTCTGTTTAAATATCTAAAGAGTATAAATATTTATCATTTTCTATATGAATACAACCTGGATACAATTTTCTTTGTAGGCATAGTAGGAACTTCTGTGTTATGTGGGAAATTTCCTCAAAATAAATTGTATTAAATCTCTGAGGTATACAACCCTTAACTACTCTAAATGGGAAGGTACCATTCCTTTCAAGAAGAAATATAGATATATGACCTACTTCTAAAAGGATGGGATAGAGACTCATGCTATACATGCATGTTCAGTGTGCGTATTTATAACTGTATGTACTAAATGGGCGAGTAGGAGACAGAGACTTCATTATGCCACACCCCTTTTTAATTAATCCTTAATCATTGACTCACATCTACTGAATCCTCATCAAATGTTATTTTTTCCACAACATTTACCTTAGCGTATATTTCAACATGTGCTGTTCGTCTTATGACTTCACAGAGGATGTGGTTATGGTTTGACAGAAAGGAAGCTTTGCTGTAGATGGGAAGATAAAGCTTGAAGCACCTACACTGCCTTTTGAACACCTTTTTTTTTTATTTTTTTTTTTAAATTAACTGCCTTCATTCTTGTGCCTCTTTCTTGGACAGGTGCTCAGAACGTAGGGCAGACATCCCATGTCCTGGGAGAGGACCATTTTTGGCTCAGTCATGAACAACTGCGTGCTCCTGGAGGAGCTGCTGATCAAAAAATCCCAGCAGAAGAGAAGGACTTCACCCTCCAACTTTAAAGTGCGCTTCTTCGTCTTAACCAAATCCAAGTTGGCTTACTATGAACATCGCCATGGGGTACGTCAGCCATTTTCTGTCTCATAATAAAGTAATGGAGGGAAGGATGAAATTTGTTAAGGGAAGGGAAGAATGCTAATGGAAAGAAGGATGATATTTATTAACTTTTATTGACCTTCCTGGTCATTACTACAGCACCATTGACTGAAAGTTGTGTAATGGTCAAACAGATCATTTAGAGCTTCTGGTCAGTGAGCATTAGGTGTGCATGGAGGAATGAGACTACATTGCTATTTTATAGAAAAGATCTAGTTTTGTTGTAGGAATGTGTCATGGGCTGTTATCATCAGTGTGTGTAACAGCTGCCTGGCAGTTCACACGGGTACAGGAATGACCTGGAGTGGTGTATTGCAAAGTTCTCAAGTGTATCCTAACTACATCTGCCAAAAAAGTCATCCACAGATCTTCACTCTCTCATTCTTTTCTTCAGGGCAGCTGACCAATGGCTGGCAGGAGACTAGTTTAACATTTTATAATGAATTCAGCTGCCATGTGTAACAGGTCTAGTCATCAGAGTCAGCTTCAGTAGGGATGTGATGAGATCTGTGCTCAGACTAAGCATTGTTTCCCCAAGCTCGCATGTCACTGATTTGCTAAATATGAAGAAAATTAGAAGTCAGTCTGTGCACCCCATTGTGCTAAGTGAAGTAAGAATTCTTTCCCTCTTCTTTTTAGCTACATGTTTGCTGAGCCTCATTACAGTTTTAAATAACGTTGCTTATTTTCCATCAGTCAATGTGCTGTCAACCCATTAAGTTCAGGCACCGTTACACTACGCAGACTGGTATTGGGGATCCTGTTGCCTTGCTATCCAGCAACTTCAGACCATCTGATTTTGCTCAGTTTCAGAAAATTAAGTTAAAACTGAATACAAAAAGAAAAATGAAGTGTAATGTGCCCTTGTACTGTGTGAGAATGCAACTGAGATTGAACACCAGTTGTAAGATTTAACAGTCATTTTTACTTGCAAGTTCTCTCAAACATGCCCAACAAAATGTTTTCCTTGCTTTTGTTTTATAGTGTTTTTCTTACCTCCATATTTAAATAGCAAAATATTTATTGCTTCATACTGTGCCTATAATGATTTGAGACTCTGCTATCCAAACTATCTTTCAAATGCCATTATTTTAAGATTTTACATTCCATTATAACTGTTCCTCTTGGTTGAAATTTTCAAAAGCTTCTAAGTGATTCTGCGGTAGGTATTTAGAGAAATGTTTACAAATAGTTTTCTTTGGTGTTTTCTGAGTCGTGGTGGACTTCAGAGGAATTCAACATGCACTTTGCCCAGATACTTTTGGGGAATTGCAGTAGGTGTTTGTTGGCATCTTTAGACGCTTGAAATAGTTTGGGAAAATCTGACTTGGTGTCTTTCACTGGGGCATAGATTTTATAAGCTATGTGAGTGTCTTTGGAAATTTTATTCCCTGGTCTCCCTAAAGGTCAGTTAGGCCAGATGGAAATTTAGTATTTGTCTACTTTATGTTGTATATTATCTATTATAAACATGCACAGGTTATGTATGTGTAGACACGTATGCGCAAACACACACGTAACTTTAGACTCTTACACACATTTGAGGGATGGTGGGTATGTGTAATTACAAGGCTGATTTTCCATGAAATGCTTTTTTCTGACACAAACTGACGGAATCAGGTTGTTACATGAATAGAAGAACTTTGTCTGAAATGGGGAGAAAAGAGTTTGTCTTATGAAATACTCCCTGAACCAATCCTCAGCCTCTCTGGTGATCTTCCCCAAAATTAGACCATCCCGATGAGATCTCCATGTGGTCAGGTCATCGCTGTTCTGGAGACGAAAGCTTAGGGCAGCCCATGCAAGGACCATCTTATTTTGTGGTGAGAACACAGTGGACCCCCAGCAATAGGGGTCACGGCCAGTGAAGGGAGAATTGTGGTACCTGCCTGACACATGGGCTGTGCCCATCCCTGTGAGAGAACCGGGAGTGAGGAGCGTGCGCAGGGGTGGGAATCAATGGTCTGTGGTGCTCATTCTCTAGCACAGGCCCTGGCACAGGCTTGGCTTTGCTCTATGGGGACTCTCTCAGGTAATTCATGGGGCTGGCAGGGCTTACAACAGGCTGTCACCATTGCCAGCCAGCAGTTTGTATGTGGTCCCCCTGCTCTGGAGGCAAAGTGGTAAGGACATTGCTGTTCTCTGCCAGCTGGATGCAGTGATGGGGAGTATCCCCAGGCATGTGTGCTGCACCGTAGAGGTGGGACCAGCAACTTTCTTGGCTTTTAAATTATATATTTTGCAAGGGCAATCTCTCTGGATGTTTGCTATAAGAGTTGTCAATGAGTTTCTGTAAGAACTCCTTTCCATCCTGTCCAGTGGCTTCCTGCACTGGGAGTTCAATACTATACAGTATCCACCCTTCTGGTCCCCACTAAATCATCAACAGCAGCCTGTGCAAAGTCAGGTAAAACAATTAACAACTGCTTAACGCTTTGAGAAGTCCCACTGATTTCAATCAGGTGGCTTAAAGTAAATCATATGTTTAGGCGCTAAGCCCAGGCTTGTATTCTTTGCCTGTATTTACCAGAGTTTAGCATCCAGTCCCTTTCTCCACATTTTGACTCTGTGGGTATAAAAAGATGTTCAAATGTTTACTGTAGCAGCCCAAAGCAAGGAAATAAACACGTCAAAGGGATACAAGGATAATTCTGTAGAAGAAACCAAAAGCTCTCCAGACAACCAATATCATAAAAGCAAATTTTTGCAGTAATTGCAATAGCATTTTCAATGACCACAGCTAGGCAGAAAACACTGCTCTCCACAGGGGCCAAGCACACAACCGGCCTTAATGTTAATGAAAAACATTTATGTATCTCATTAGGAGAATGAGCCCCTAATAAGTGACAACAATAAGAAGCTGTGTTTTCTGGAATTCAGCACGCAGTGCACAATGCAGGGCTGTCTTAACATAAAGCACAGCCCTGGTAACAGGCACATGATTTCAGCCCCCGTCTCTACTAAAATACATCAGAATTGTCTTTATTATAACATGCAAATAAATTTCATGGGCAAAAATTTTTCATTTCCAGGGTCTGATTTTACAGCTACTGTGCATGTGAGTCAAGGAGCACATGGGAGTAATAATTTTCATTATTTCAGTGAGTGTGATTCTCGCCAGAATAACTGACAGTGAAGACATTGTGTGATATTCTCAGTGCCAGTACACTGGCTGTACTGCAGAAGAAGCAGACAAGGGAATCCCTTTGGAGAACTGTCTAGGACATTTTCAAATGTTCTTACTTAGCAAAACCACTTAACCTAGTGAGTTACCTATATCCATCCCTATATCCGTTCCCTATGGCTTCTGGTCAGTGGTAAATCCTTCAGGTTAGAAGACAGTGGAGTGAAGAGAGATAGCTTAGTATTTCAGATACTAAGTAGAGATTCTTGCCTAGTCTTCATCATGTCACATTCCTGTGTGGATGGGGACAGCCACAAACAAGCATCTCTCCCTGCATTTCAAGCTGGTTGCAGTCTACAAGTGACACAGATGTCTGAAGCTGATGCTATACATACTGAATAAGCCACTGCCTTCTGGGCTGGTACCAGACTAACACGGTACCGTTACCATTCCATGATCTCTAGATTAGAGCTGCTCCTCTTGGTGTAGCTCAGATCTGCAAAGAGTGTTTGGGTGTCTCTGTCACCTATGGAGAACTGCTCCATGTTCCTATGCCACAGTTTTTCCTCATCAAAAATAGGCATCTTTCCCTGTACAGGCATTCTGAGAAGTATTTGAGGGTTGAGAAAGTTGCACCTGACACTTGAAAAGTTCAGGCACATAAATATTTTTAAATTTCCTACCTTCATGCCCTCATAGGCTATTAGTAGTCCAGCTTTGTAAAGCAGCAATGAAAGGAGCACACAGAAAAGGACCAAGTTCCCATTTCATTTACATCCACCCTATTCTTCCTACGCTGGTCAGATGCTCAAGAGGTCACAAAGCATGAGTCAGCCTTGTCCTGGGCACTTTCATTCACATCGTTGATATTCAAATATAAAGATGGCACTTTCATGTGTCTTGAAATTTGGTTTCAGTCTCTTGAGTGAAAAGCCTTTTATCAGCATCCCAAAATGCTTCAGCTGCTTCTGTTGCGTTATCTACAAATAGGGCTACTTGAAACAGCCCAACTAACCACAGTGGCAAAGGCTTTGTTCTTCAGTCCAGCAGTCCATTTCACCTTGATTATTCTACACAGAATCCACCTTGTCCATCCTGCCCTGGAAAGACTTGGGTTTTTTTTCCCCAAAACTCTAATGTAAACAGACTAAACTTCTAAAAACCTCCAGTTTGGTGTCCCTGTTAATTAGAGTGACTATTAAAACCATTTCTCATTGCTTTGTGTATTCTGAATACCTTAACATTCATGAAGCTACAACCCTCATCTAAAGAGAATTTACTTATGGTTTTAAAGACTACCTTCTAAATACATACATATCTGAGTAGATACATCACTCTTCATAACTTGTCATGTATTTATTAACAAGTTCTATTTGCTTGCCAGAACTTGCAAGACCATCTGTCCACTGATGCATATCACCAAGTAATTTATTAATAATACACCTATCACCCACAAAGAAGCCAGGCTTGGCATCTGTCTGCATCACACCTGTTTCAATGAATTTTTATGTAATAAAATCAATACAGCCTTAAATAAGGTGGAGAAAAGGCACACACCTGTGCCTAACATAAATGGATCCTTTGGTACACCTCTGTGAATTTGAAATGTTTGTTGGATTTTTTTTTTAATAATCCGAATTGTATTATTGGATTTGGAGAAGGATTAAGTTCATATTGCCACAATGAGCTTATTTCTATTGTGAAATCACAGAACCATGGTGGTTACTGGCTGGAGGACACTTCTTAAATCCATCTGGTCGGACTTTGTGCACAGGACGAGCATTAGATCAACACTTGGAGCAGGCCTATTGCCAGCAGGAGTCGGCTGTGGCATTGACTCACCGCTGCCTGGAAGCCAAGGACAGAGATTTCACATCTTTCAGCAACTTGTTCTGATGCTTCTTACTGAATGTTATTCTGGATATTTACAAAGTTCTCGTGTTTTGCAGTTCTCGTTCACAATCTCTTCAATGTGGTTCGGCGCAGGGATATTGTCTAGACAAGGTTGCTTTAAGGAAAATGCGGGTTGTCCCGTGTCTGGTGTCTATGGCCTTTCTAACTCTACAAATGGGTGATGGAGTCTGGTAATAAAAATAGCTCCTTTTTTGCTGGAGTAACTCATTTTATCTTCCAGAATTTGATCCTAATTATTTTCTTTTTGCACTTTCTGTGCATACTTGGTTCTGCTCCTACTATGTCTTTGCCTAACTCTTTATTGGTGTTTAATCTTTCAAGATCTTTTTAAATTTATGTCTGAGAAATGTCTTCCAAGCAAATACCAGATACTTCTATCTTCTTTAAATTACAAAGCTCAAATCTTTCTTCTGTTAGAGAACATAAAGGATGCAGCAAAATCTTCAACCCATGTTTTTATATCTTTAGGAAGGAAGGAATTCCTCCTGCTATGAATATACTACAATAAATATGAGATTTCCTAACAGGTACCTTTTTATTAGACTTTTCTACTGTGGCCATTTTTGCTTCCAGTGCCTGCCTTTGCTTTACATTGGAATCCTCACTGTAACTGATACTTTGGCAATGCCTGCCTGTTGCCTTATACACTGTCATCCTTTCTGACCTATTTTTTTTTTTAAACCATAAAGCTTATACTTTTTATAAATGAAAGATATGATGGCATTTATTCAATTTAATTTAGCTTCCCTTCTTTCTTTGAATTTTTCATTCAGAGCAATCCATTCGTTCCCCCAGGCTTTGCTAGGGTCAAGAATAGTTTTGAAGCAACCGATATAGTGTTCAGTGGTTGCTCCATATGCTTTTGTGTAACATAAAAGACTTAGTTCCATCCTATTAGAAAGCTCATTTGAAAGTCAAGAATCTTCCTTTTTTGTCTTCTGTATCTTGATGCTGATGTCGATTTTCTTGTCAAACCATTTGCACTGATAGCAGTGATGTGCACCCTGATAATCATCTCAGGCAGCATGTGAGATAAGGTGAGCTTTGGAAGTGGCTTTGTCAGATCTTAAAATAGGAGCTCAGTGAAAATACTGGGATATTGTAGCCATGTTGAGGTCCTCTGATAAGCCAAGTGTGCTTTTCCACCACATCTCTTTACTTGCACGTGTTAAATACACACCGGTCGTGAAAGTGTACGCATTGTACCTTAGAAATCTTGCAGAAAGATTATGGTTTCAATTTTCTCCTGCACGTCTCTGTTTTCAGCTCTTAGAATTCTAAAAATTGGACACCTTAGGAAGCCTGGAGGAGTGAACACTGAACCAGCCAACTCTCAGCTAAGTGTGCAGTGTCTGAGGTCCAGGTCTTCCATCTAGCTCTATTGACTTCTCCACCTTTTTAAAAAAAAAAAAAGCTTTCGCTTTTAAAAAAGTGAGATTTCTCTGGTTTTAAATTATTTTGTTGGAAACACAACACTGGATCTGGCCTATAGGACTTTATAAGGATAGTGGGAGTAATTCTGCAGTAGCAGATATTCCCCAGGTAAACTGAGAATTTAACTGGGTGGCCTGATAACAAACTGAGATTGTTTGCATGGAACAGGCTTTGGCTACAAGCAGTGTTGGCCTCAGTAAACAAGAAATCAGTCGTTGGGAGTGACGGCGCATGGGGGGTGCACTGATAGCACACAACGGTGTGTTTGGACGGCTCAATTATTAAGCAGCACCATGATGTCTCACAGACAGATGAAATACTTACTTTCTGATGCAGGAACCTGCTGGGACTCAGCTTCTTTTGTAGGTCTATTCCCGTGTCCAGTCCGCCAGGTGAAGGTGCGATCAAGGGGATCTTTGCAGGTCCCTGGAAACACGGCAAAAAGAAGTTAGTGGTGGCAACTACTGTAGTTGGCAGCAACAGAGGAGTGCAGTGGAGTGCCCATGGATGAGTTACAGCAGTGACACAGACACAGCCCTCCAGCTGCCTCCCCAAACTCCTAGGTGTGCTTCTCCATCCCTGCTGCCGAGATAAACAGAGGCATCTTAGGCACTGATTGCAGCTGATTTTGTCATTCATCACAATTCAATGCACTCTGCACCCAGGGTATGCACAGCCCTAAAACATCTTCATGGTTTTTAGATGTGTAAAGAGCTGGAAAACTTTTTTTTTTTTTTTTATTCAAGTAGGAGGAAATGCAAAATTCCTTACAACTTTATTGTAAAATTAAAATAATTCAATTTTGGTTTCAAATTTCATGTTTAAATTGTTTTATTTTCCATAAAAACTCAAATTATCAGTGCTCCTCATAAGAGAGAGAACTTCAAAATACTGAGCAATGCTAGGGTTCAGGCAAAAATCTATCAATTCAGCAACCAACAGTTCCTAATATCCTAACTATTAATGATAAAAACAGCACATACCACAATTTATAGATAGGGAATATGATAAGGGACAGAAAACAACTGTATCAACACACTGTTCAAGGAGGTTCAAGTTCATTCTCGAGTTTTTTTGGTCAGTGGAAAAATACTGCAACAGGAGAATTGCCATTAAAAATAAGTCCATCTTGTTCCAGTGATATCCCATAAACTCCTGGCTGCTATTTTCTGTGTTCTTAATTGCTATCTCAGCACCAACACATGACTATGCGAGACCCATAGTTTAAGTAGCAATAAACTGGAGACTGCAACACCATCAGTTTAAGCAGAATTGGGCAGCTCTGCAAATCATGTAATTCCTTTCCAACTTACTGACTGCAGAAGCTCAGAAAGGTCTGAAGAAAGTCGTACCTGAAAGGCAGTACCATGTCACTAATTTAAAAAGATGCTGTTCACCAAACCACCTCAAGCTGAGCTCTCTGTCGTTGGAAGGTGTTACAGCTTGCACAACGGTTCTGCTTCATGTTGATATTAATGTGCAAAGAGGCTGATCTTGGAGACTGTTGGAGTCTGTTCGTTGACCCATTGATTTCCTACCAGTGGTTAAGCCTGTAATGGTGCCTCTTGCCTTGAGGCCATGTACTCATATCCCTCATAAAATCACACTTTAATAACTCAAGTAGAGCTTTAAGACTGTATGGCTATGGTAAATTTGGAGTTACGTGGAGAGAAATCAGAGCAAGCAATGGAAATGCATTCCTATATTATTCCAAGAGCATAATTTAAGCACATGAGAATATAAAAGTTTGATAATAGACCACAACAGAGGTCCATGAGCCAAGTGGCCTGTCTCCAGGAGCGGTCAGTATCTGCCGTTTAGAGCAAAACTACAGAAATAGCCTCAGATGTTTTCCTGGAAGCTGACAGGGAATATCTTGAAGGATCTAATTATACAAACATAGACCTTATTTTTGCCTTTTTGAGCTCAGAGACAGCTGTGTGTGAGAAAGGCCCTTCAACTTTAAATACTTTTTTTCAATCCTTTTGAAATCTGCCTGGATTATTCCAAAATTGGGCATGTTTATGGTGGGATTTGTTGGGGTTTTTCCCATTTTCTGTCAGCCTAAGCTCATTGCTGTCAGGTGCTACCCCCAGAATGTGTCTGAGCCAGGAGCAGCCCATGCGCTTCCCAGCTGTGACTGTGTCGCTTTGCTCTTCAGAGCTGGGGGAGTATTTAAAATTGGTTAATGTGTTCTTAATGACAACATTGTAAAATTGTCGCTGTGTTGCTTAAGGTGTTCACCCCGTGGGCTTTCAGCTGTAGCTGTGGGCTCTGGAAACACTAAAACCATCTCTGTTTTTACTTCTGTTCGCTCTTAGACCTAATCAGTTGAGTGGAAAGGATTTCTCCTTTTTTTTGTGGATTTTTTTTTTTTTTTTTGCACACTGTTGCTGCCTGTGTATCAATAAGGGAGGTGTTTCTGTTCTTAAAAGCAGTTGGGTCCCAGAGGCACAGCTAATTATACAACTTAGCCTCCTCAATCTTCATGACCATTGATAACATACTTGAAGGGGAAAAAAGTGTGAAGATCCCAGGTTGAATTTATGGCACTTGAGTTCTGCAAACCCACTTTTCCATATGAAAATCCAACTTATTGACAGCCAAAGGAGAGAAACACAGATGGAAGCTGAGCACTGTATTACCAACTTTTGGAGGGGGACTTGATTTTCATAAAAACTCTGTGCACATGAAGTTCTACCTTCATTCAAGCACTGCCCCAGGGAAGCTGCAGTGCCTCTGCCCCCCAAAACTATCTCATGCCTTTTCCTGAGCCCATTTTGACCTCTCCATCACATCACGGTGCACATATGCCGCAGAGCAGAATCCGTCAGCCTAAAGCTACAGGTGACAGTAGTATGATGGTTAAGTCATGTTATTGTTACTGCTAATTTATTATTACAGTATGCAGTTATCCTGTCAAGAGTATGAGCTGTGGAGGGGGGCCAAGAGAGCATTCACTGTGCAAGTATGAGCCCTCTGCAGAGGTATGGTAGTCCTCTTAGGGCCAGTGCCTGCAGCAGATGTTGAAGATGCAATAGATGACTGCACTCACCACCACAGCAGTCTCTCATTGGCACTCTAAAAATACTTCAACGTGCACACATGCTTCTCTTCACACTTACATACGCTTTTTTTCTAGTGGCATGCAGAAAGCAAAGCTTTTGCTTTTTTATTGCCTTTTTTTTCCTTCTCTGCCTGTTCCTGAGGGACTGTACATAGCATTGAAAAAAACTGGTTTGGTTTTACCACCTCAAGCCCACAGAGTAAGCCCCCAAATTAGTTTCTGCCTCTGCCCAGGCTGCACATGAGCCTAGCCAGAGCAGAGGGAGATGGAGCAGGTGACACAGGACAAGCAGGTCCAAGGCAAAGACCCCTCATCTACTTAATCACCAATTAAGTATAGTTCCTTCTCGTGAAGACAATAAGACTCTAAGGGTGGTGGGACACTGGAACAGGTTGCCCAGGGAGGTGGTTGAGGCTCCTTCCCTGGAGATACTCAAGGTGAGGCTTGACGAGGCCCTGGGCAACCTGGTCTAGTTGGGGGTGTCCCTGCGACTGTGGGGAGGTTGGACTAGATGACCTTTGGAGGTCCCTTCTGGCCTGGATGATTCTATGATTCTATGAAGTGAAAACAGGGAATGAACTTTGGCTCAGATTCTTACAGAAAAACCCTGATGCTACAGAGAAGGTCATTAAAAGCTTTTAGTTATGGAAATGTTTTTGTGGTTGAGCTTACAGAGGACTGGAATTTCCTACCCTGTTCCACCACAACTATAAATCAGCTTTCCTCTACCCTCCTACTGAATGAAAATGTCCAGCTGCAACAGGGGAGCAGTGGCCAAACGTGTGCTCATGGATGGACCTTGTGGCAAGAGGAAGGACTCCATATTCAAGGGGGGACACAGTGGGGCTACAGAGGGGACTGTATTCCTTTCTGCTGTGAGGTGCTGGCTGGGCTGGGAAGAGAAGCCGGCATGGCGATAAAAGGGACATGCAGGCCATGGGCATGAAGTACAGGGAGATGGAGAAGAGAATGCAAACACCCAGTGGAGAAGGGCAAGGAAAGCCCAGCTGCAGCGTGGAGAGCCCTTGGCAGTGACCGCTGCGGAGGCATTTGGGCTGTGTGAATCTTAATTACTTGGATTTCCCCTTGCCAGCACAAAACAAATGAGATAAAAGTTCTTCTACAGCTTTTGAACCAAGATGGCTTTATGAAACATGACACAGTGCCTTTCTGCCTGCCAGAAAACACTGCCTGCTCTTTCCTCCCACGCTCTGGGAGATGAGGCTGTGCCCACCCCTGCCTTACCTCTCCCCAGCACTTGGCCGCCCTCCCTTCCTTCTGCTTCCAGCACTAGTGGGGACTTTTTTTGCTCAGGCCCTTTGGTAAATACAGTGGAGTTCAGCAAATCTTCAAGCATCCACTGAGAGACCTTCAGCCTAAATGCTTGGTGCAGCTTGGTGGGCTGCATTTTGTTGAGTGGCCAAGCTGCCACCGGATGGGTGAGTTGCAGTGTTGGTGGCTGTGTAGTTTTAGCAACTGCTAAATGCCAGGTGGCTCATTCCCCAAGCATGGTGAGATGCCTTCTTGTCTTGCAGGGCAGGGCTATGTCAGTTGTCCCATAGTCGATTGTCCACTAGGCAAATAGGGACCATTATGCCTTATGCATGCAGCAGACACAAACTAGAGGATTAACGAATGAAAGAGCTGCTGGAGCTGTTTGGCAAGAGGAGGTGAAATACCAAAGATGAAGACCATAACATTGGGTTTGTGATGCCCTTGTGGGCCCCGTTCTGAGCTTTTGGCTCTCCTTCCTGGAATTGCTATATTGTAAACAATGGACCAAAAGAAATAAAACAGGGTGGACTGATCTGCAGCACACTGTACTTCTCACGGGACAGCAGCATGCCTCGGTTATCTTCACACACACACACTACACAGTAAGACCACTGGTGTTTGTTCTGACCAACCAGCTAAAACCACTACTTAATTACACTCTGGCCAGACTGAAAACAAGAAATGGAGATCTGTCAGCATGTTTTGTCTAGCCCTTTACCATCAAGTCTCTAAGGTTTTTGGAGACCATTTTTAAGAGGCTTTTCCTCTCCACTCCCTTCCCAATGACCCAGTTGCTTTTGTTGGATTAAAGTGCAGTCAGGCATCACAGAAGCAGGGATATGTTTATCTTCCAGCCCAGTTTCTGGGTAATGCCAGGTTTGTGAGTGGTAATTCCAGTTGTTTGTGCTGCTACAGGGTTGTAATTGCTGTCTATCAGCAAATCCCATCTGCTGGGGATCTGACGGGCAATGCCCTGGCTGTGAGACACACCCTGATACTACACTGCAACATGAGATTATGAGGAGCTTCCGTTGCTGAAATTACATGATTAAAAGGAGCACTGTAGGTGATGAGAGCTGCAGGATGACTGCACAAAGCTCCTTGAGGAGGCTGGACCCTGTCTTTCAGCAGAGCCTGGAAAGGAATCACCAAAAAAACAGTCTGCAGTGAAAGAGCATAGCATCGCTTCCTAAAGCCTCAGAGGAGGAGCGCATGTGGTTAAGCCCTGGAGCTTCAAAGGAATAAGATGAAGGAGGTTCGATGCTAGCAAAATTGAAGGGTTTTATAGGAAATAAATGGCTTTGTGTCTCATGGAAGGGGTGGAAGTCTCAGGGGCAGAAGAAATGATAGAGGAGGTTGTGCAGATAGAAGAAGCCAAGTCTGGAAGAAAGAACTGTATAGGCAAAAAATGAAAAAAAAAAAAACATGGTGAAAATAGGTTGTAGTGAGGCATCCTAAAACTTGGCAATACTATCAATAGTTAATTGATATTTACATTTGGGAGTGCTTTACGGTCTTTGGTTTATTGATATAAAAATACTCCACTCCACCCCATGGAGCTACATAGGCAGATGTTGTCTACAGGAGATGGTGCTGGGAGTAAATCCAGAGGCACTGGTTGAACAGCAAGCACATACGAATACAAAACCCAAATACATGCAGTGAGGTTCTGCAAAAGTAATGTGAGACCACACCAATAATTTCCCTCTCTTTCCTCAAGCCCAGGTATAGAAAGGTGAAGTTCCCAGCCAGTTGTGCAAGATTAAGGTTTGAAGAGCCTTGGGGCCTCTCTGTTTGACAGTGCCCTGTGACAAACCTCACCCTGTCCCCAGTGGCATCAGCTGCTTCCCTGTTTTAGGCTACATTTACTGATGGGAGGCAGCAATGAAGCAGCAGTGAGAGTTGGCACGGGGGTACCATGCAGGGGACAGGCACCTTGCTTTGGTGATGGCCACTGCCAGTGGGACAGAGCTGCAGGGCCATGGTGACCTGGGGAGCAAGGGGCAAGAGGGGACTGGAGAGTGAAGGGTTGGGGTTGGGGGGTCTGAGGGCAGGGAAGTTACTGAAATCTTGCTGTGTCTCTGAATGATAACCTGTGACAGGTACAATGTGGTTCACACAAGGTCCTTTCCAACTCTATCCATTCTATGATTCTATGCTCTCTCCCATTGACAGTCACCTGTGTTTTTTGCAAAACAGAAGCTTTTGCAGTGTTTTTGAGGCTTCTAAAATCTCACAGATTTCCGTCACGTTGTTGCAAAGCTGAGCTGGGAGACAGCTAGTGTTTAATCCCTACTGAAAGCGAATCAAAACAGGAAACCAGTTTGCCTCTGAAGAGCGGGCACTTTTGTAGTCAATCCTCCAGAAGCACGCACCAGCCTTAGCTCAGCACCCGCCGGCCACGTGCCACCCTCCGCCTCACCCCGCTCCTGCAGCACCTGAGCATCACCCACCGAGATGCTGCAGGGCCAAGGGCCAGCGGGAATCAGGGGACACCCAGGTGGCTGGAATAATTGGGTGCCTGTTCTTTCCTTACCCTCTCCTAACTGTCCCTACCTGTTATCTGGGTATCTGGTGTCTGACTAATGATCACACAGCAGAAGCTGGCAGAGAAAGGCTTTTGTCGGCACATTTTTCAGAATATGATTTATGTCAAAATTTCATGTTGTTTTTGGTTTTTTATTTTTCCCTCAGCTAAAAGCCCAGACAGAATGAAAACAGAGAATTGTTTTGGTTCCTGGAAAATAGATGCAGTGAAAACATTACATTTTAGATAAAATGCTTAGTTTTGAAAATTTCAGTACGCAAATATTTTTTGGAGTTCAGTAGTTATTGTTTCATAGCTTTTCAGTATGGAGCAGGAGCGTTAGTAAACTGAACACTTCGTTTGAACTTTGAGCAACCTGGTCTAGTGAGAGGTGTCCCTGCCCAGGGCAGGGGGCTTGGAGCTTGATCTTTAAGGTCCCTTCCAATTCCAACTATTCTATGATTCTATAATAGGTCTTTTTTGTTAAAAAGGCATTTCATTTTGTTGGAAGGAAAAAATAAAACCTGAATTTCAACCAAAGTCTTGACTGGTTCTCTAAGAATCCATGTGCTGAGTAGAAATATATGTATGTGCATTCATGTATACATATGTGCAGTCTGTATAGATATGCCATAAATAAGAATGATTCTCTATAATTTTAAATGTCTTACATAATCAGTTAATTTGCTTCTGCTCCATTAAAATTAAATCTCCTGTGGACATGACAGTCTTGTCTAATTATTCACTTAATCCACAATCATTAACATTAACCAAGCGCTTTTCTCTGTCTTTTAGAAAAAAAGGACTTTGAAGGGTTCTGTGGAACTTTCCAGGATTAAATGTGTGGAAATTGTGAAAAGTGACATCATCATTCCCTGTCAGTATAAATATCCTTTCCAGGTGAGTCTGTCTGTTGACCATACTGACAGAGATAGGGCTTCATCTGGGATTTCGATAAACTTCTCCCTCACAGCACAGTCGTGAGTGAACCCAACACCAGGGTGAAAAACAGCAAAGGAACAAAGAGCAGATCGAGGCATGAAATGAACTGGGAAATCAGAGACTGAGTGTTATTACAAAATCCATAAACTCTTACCCTCATTGTTTCTAAACTGGAAAGGATCACTACATCCTCTCATCCTATCCCCTGTTGAACACAACATGCAGTTATCCCTGATTTCAGAGGAAGCCCATCTTTCACACGGGGAATCCACCCAGGGTTTTGGCCGATTTCCCTGTGTGGTGCTGAAACCAAAACCAGCCGGTGACCTTTGCATCAGAAATCGGTGAGTGTGACTTGTTAGGGAGCCTATGCCAGACCAGAGCAGAGAGGGATGAGTTGGCATAATGACCAAGAGGTGGACAGTGCTAGCTCTAGGATGAGTAACAAATTGTCTATGGTTAATTATTAATACATATGGGATACATTTACATTGCCATGTAAACAGAAATGCCACAGAATATTTACTCCATTATTGCAACACAAATCCCCTGTTTATGATGTTACTCCCTGTGCTGCCAGTTATCAGAATTTTATCATATTGGTGACAGTATTTTTCTTAATAATCATGGTTTGTGGATTTCAGCAAATACTGTCTGTTCACAGAGAGCTTTAAAAAATTAAATTATCTGGACTCAGACCTGCAAAGAAAAGCTAATGGTTGTGACGCACGTACACAATAAAAGTTAAAAATATAGATAACTTTATAGGGAGAAAAAAGATAACCATAATATCAGATTTCTTCCCCCCCTCTTTCTTGTTATCTGAAAACCGACATGAATTTGGGGGTTTGGCTTGGTGCTGTTATTCTGACAAATCCTGAAGTAGCTTGTAGAATCTTCTCTAACATTTTCACCTGAACAGTAAAATTGCATATCCCCCATGCTGTAGTCTGAGCCCTGAAAAATGTGACCTTGCAGAGATGTGAGAAGGGAGAGGAAATAATTCTCAAACTAGGCTGGGTGAGGAAACCCTCCCTCCAGCTTGGGGTGGTTCCAGCCAGGATCATAAAAATTGTCCTGCAATATTAAAAAATGTTGCTATGTTGGTGCATAATGACTACTCAAGAAACCAGAGGACTGGAGGGTTATGGCCTTGTTTATGGGCTTTGGGGAGCAGCAGAAGATGCTGTTGTGCGCTGTAAACGGCTCTCGATGAGCATCACAACAGAAAAGCCCTTAGGAACTGGCTGGCTGGGGGAAACCTTGATGGGTGAACCTCAACTGCTTTTAACTTCAGTGAATATGGACTAGAGAAGGAACAAATGCTCAGATCTCTTTGTTCTGGGTCTGAGTTTTCAAATCTGTATCTCCATATCTCCACTGCTTGCAGGAACAGCAAAATAAAGTGAAGGTAGTGGCCAGTACTGTTGGGATGGTAACAGCGGACCAGACATGATGGACAGTGCTCCACTGAGGTCATGGTCATGAGGCTTCTGCTTGTAGCACATCTGAATTTTGTCCCACAGTCAGTTTTGTGGTATTTTGTAAAATTGTATTGTCTATTGGGGTTTTTTTTAACTATCTTGGCCGCACCCAGCTGTAAATCTTCCGTGGAACCATCAGTAGTTTTTTGGTTTTGTGTGGCTCGTCTGCCAAGTGAACCCCTTGCAGAGAGGCATGAAATGAGTGATTTTGTGGAGCTGTGGATGCTTATGGCTACATGTTTTGGGGATCTGCTTACTGCGGATTTCAAAATCGGCCTTAGATTGTCAAAACATTTTACAGACATAACAATAATATCAACAGGACGGGCTTTAAATGAGTGGGAATTATTCCTCCCCTATTTCTTGGGTTTTGTGAAGGAGGTTATAATTTATCTCTCCGTAGCATGCAAAGCAACTGAGTCACACGGCTGTCTGTGTGTGCCTGCAAGGGCTTCAGGCCAAGAGATAGAAAATGTTTCCTGTTCTTTAAACAATAATCAACACTGCCTCATCCACGCACCTGGAGAAACTTTAAAAAACAGCTGCTCTCTTGTAGAAACTTCTCTTTAAAGACAGTGGTCAAAGTTTTTCAGAGCATCTGTGCATCAAAGAGACCAGATCCCATTTGGTATTCAACTGTCGAGATAATTATTGGAAGAGAAGTATAGATTATGCCTCACATCAACTTTTAGGCCCAAATGTGGTCATCTGATTCAGTTTCTGAGTAATTTTGGTTCTTCTGATGATTTTACTCCCTACTCTGAGACTTCACAAATGTTCTGTATTTCTTTTTCTTCATTTGTTTGTCATTAAGACCAAGTTGATGAAAACAGCATCTTGATTGCTCATTGTTCGTCTGCTCCAGCTTCTTATTTCCCTTCTAAAATCCCAGTGAAAGCTATTAAAAGCTTTGAAGAATAATAGTAATCCAAATAATCTCCAGGGAGTTGCTTGAGATTTATACTGGCATAAGAAAAGCTAAATTTGGCTCTTAGATCTTAAGGGAAGATACTTTACAAGAAACTGCTAAGAAACAGATGCCATTTCCCCGGAGAAGCTTTAGAAGAGTAAGCTGCAGTCAGTGAGTAATGGGCTGAATTCTCTGCAGACTGAAATTGCTACATCTGCATTGATTTCATGGGCATTTCTTAACAGCATAAAATTGATCTAAAACATTGCTTGTCTAGAATTCTTTCTTGATCAGGGCTTCTACTCCATTTTAAATAATGGGAAGTCAATGAGGTTGTGAGACGCTTCTGAACAGGTCCTGGTGCTCCACTTCCCCACATCATCATTTTGCGTGCTATTTGTTGATATGAGGGTGGCTGTCTCTTTCCTTCGGTGATTCTTTCATGTCTGGTGTATCTGGGATTGTCTCTAATGGATGGCTCCCTCCTTTGGTCCCTTCTCCAGATCGTCCACGACAACTACATACTCTACGTGTTTGCTCCCAATCGCGAGAGCCGGCAGAGATGGGTCTTAACGCTGAAGGAAGGTAACAAACCCCCAGTGCCCACCTGGTTGCTGAAGTTACTTATCCCAGGCATTTTTCTTACAAGCTGTAACACAGAGGAAATGTGCAAGAGGAATCGATTGCCTTATATCTCAGTATGCAAAGTGGTAATGGGGAATGAAGTTAGAAAATCAAATTGCTTGTAAATTTGGTGGGTGTGTTTTCAGCAGCAGTGAAACGTTTGGACATGGAATGCTTTATTTGTCTCTTTCTAGGATAAACTGTTAACATGTTACTGTAATTTGAGGTTTCTTATTCAGGAAGAGATGAGTATTTTTATATGGCTATGGTTTTTTTATAAATTAATCTTTTCTGCATAGAAAATTTTTCAGCTCTTAGTAACAGAATATTTGTTTAGATGACAACCTTCTTAGAGAATCATAATTATTAAGAAACATTTTTGTGGGTAGGCTTCATTTCCTGTTCAGCTCCTGAATTATGCTGTGGTTTGCTGCAATGATTCTGAAGTGAAGGCACAATAACTAAGCACCGCAGGCAGAAATGAAGCACAATACTTGATATAAGGAAGGTGTTACTTAGTTACATGAAAATTGCACCAGGCTTTTTCCTGTTTTATAGCACAACTGCTGTATTGTCCACTCTGAAAACACCGTGCCCAACTGAGATATTATTAAGTTCATGCACTTAAGTTCTTAATTAAGTTCTTGCAAAGAGTTATTCCCCTTCTGGAGTTCACCTGCTCCAAGTGTCTGCTTTATCACCTCTGCTCATTCAACATTTTGAAACTGTCCCCAACCTTGGACGATTTGAATAGTCTCTTGAAAAAGGCCAGCAGAAATTTTTTTTTGTTCTTTTTAGGAAAATCATTATTAGAAATATGAAGCCTAAACTTCAAAAAGAAGGACCTTTAATCACTCTTGCAAACATTCAAGACCGGGTTTTACAAGTGCAAAAAAACGTTTAGTGCTGGTGAGTGCCGGCTTGTACAGCTCCTTCTGCACACCAAGCCAAAGCACCAAGTCCACCACCCAAGCATATATATTCAGACTGTAAAGCTGAAGACTTCCATGGGAATCATCAGTATATGACTTGTCAGGTTTTATTTATCTTTATAAGATCTCAGTTCTGTGGTTTTAGTGTTTATCAGTTTAAAGAGAGAGTCACTTTTCTAGAATTCTGTTCTTCTGCAGTAGAGAGGTGTGGGCTGCATTACCAGCCAGAAGGCTATTCCTCCACATTGATGGTGGCATTCACTCCTTCCAGGAAAAAGAAAACCTTAACAGAGAAGGGTGGTTATATTCACTAAAGCTTGATTTGAAAATAATAAGCAGTTTCTTTAAAGTGCAGATTATTTCCAATCAGTTCTAGATGTCTTTCAGAGCTGACATGAATGCAAATAAATTTGTTTTCCCTCTCCTTTTTCTTCCCCTAACATTTTCCAGAAACCAGAAACAACAACAGTTTGGTTTCCAAGTGCCATCCAGATTTTTGGATAGATGGCAAGTGGAGGTGCTGTGCTCAGACAGAGAAGATGGCAGCTGGCTGTGTGGAGTATGACCCCACCAAAAACGGTATGGGATTTGCTAAGACCATCCTTACCTTGAAAGTATTTATTCCTACCAAAAGTAAAGGATGGAATCTGTCTTGTACAGAACATCAAAGAATACCATGTTACATTTCCATCAAGAGACATGTAATTGGCTTCTTGGGATATTCTGGGTTCTCTTTTACTATATATGGCATTCTTTTTTTTTTTTGAAATTAACATTTTCCTTTGTGCGATGCTTGGTGCTGTCTTTGGAGTGAGATGGAGAACTAAGAACTTGTGTGGCTGTGGTCAGTCAATAAGCCAAATTACAACTTACTTGAGATATATACATTCAATCCTGTATGTCCTATTTTGTCCTAACTGTATTTCCTCTTGAAACTGTGGTTTCAATGGTCAAGTACCATTGGTTTTTACTTTGCCTCCTGAAAAAGCATATAAGCAATCAATCATTCTTCACCCAAGACACTTTTCTCTTGTATCTGGGTGATTCCTTACGTAATCTGTACCCCAGTTTCAAACCCATGCTGTGTGGCTGAGAGTCACCATGGAGATACAGGCTGTTGGCTTGGCTTACTCTAAAAGACAAAGGCTTGCTATTCCCTGGTTTTCTATCACCTTTATCAATTCATTACCTTGATGGTTTCTCCCCTGGTTTTGTCCAGATCTGCTACAAATTACCTATTTTTATTTCATTTCAGCCTCAAAGAAGCCGCTTCCTCCCACTCCTGAAGACAACTGGGTGAGTGTAGTGACGCATGCTAAGCTGCCCTTAATGCCTCATGCATTTAACTACTAGTGATGAAAATATCCTTGTTAAGATTCATCACAGTGCAGTGACCTCAAGTACCACCTGTGCTAACAACCCCTGGGCTTTTCTCTTACTTTTCCATATTTTTTTGGTAAGCTATAAACCAGCAGCATCCCGCTAAATTTAGGTTCAGTACTGCAAAAGCAGCTTGGTTTCACAAAGAGCTTTCCGATGATGGAAAGCTTCAGCTGCGGGGTGGGGTGTTTTTTTCAATCTATAGAAAGGGAAATGGGAGAAGTAAGAGGGGTATGAGAAAAGCTGCTGTGCAGAGGAACACAGTGATTTTCCAAACCCATTTGTGGATGGGACAAAATGTCGCTGGCTTATTTGATAAGGAGGGAGAAGCAGGTTGGCTGTTAGGGCTCAGTGCTTTACTGGAGAGCAGCAGGGCATTGGGACAGTCTCTGTAGGGGCCTACAGACAGTCTGTGAAGATTTTATCACTGGAGGCTTTTAAAAGGCTTGTAGGAAACATCTGTGAAGAATAGATCAGGCAGAGACAATCCTTCCCTAAGAAGGAGTAGGTATGTATTTTCTGTGCAACTGATTTTTTTTCTATGAAAATCATTGTTTGATAGTGCTAAAAATTCTCATGTTGCCACCATACCCCACCAGACACCCCAGGGGGCTTTTCTAGCTCTGAGGCTTTTGAACCCAGAGGACACAAGTGCTGCCAGGGAAATATCATTTTAGAGAGTGTGCCATTGGTTTTTCTGAATATGAATATAAGTATGATGAGCCTTTTGCCTAATTTGTGCAGAAATTGTTGCTAGATCCAAAGGAAGCCATGGTCATAGCCATATATGACTATGAAGCCCAGAACCCCCAGGAGCTGACGTTACAATGTAATGAGGAATATTATGTGATTGACAGCTCTGAGGAACACTGGTGGCTGATTCAAGATAAGAATGGGTAAGTCCCTTTTCAAAAGCCAATTTACAAATCCTTTCTAAATCAAGTTTGTTCTTCTGTCCACATATATGCTGGTCTCTAGTATAACTTTTGTGAAACATCCTCTGATATGCAGGTAAAGCAATGATGGAAGGTTATTTATGGCAGCTTTCTTCCCTTTGGTGTTGTTTGTACTTAGGCAGATGAAGAAAAGAATCTGAAAGTTAATTAAAAAAAAGATAAACAGTCCTTAGCTCAGGCTGATATCCGCTGCCATACACGTGGGGGAAAAAAACGAAAAGTATGAAACTTGCCAAGTTTCGAGGTGCAATCAGTTGTTTCCTTATGAAATACAGAACAATCAGCAATTTTATCCTGCAAAGAGCAAGCAAGTCTTTCAGGGCTGACTCCCACAGACGCAGGGAAGATCCTGTCTGTCTAGCATACTCACGCCTTGTATTTTAACAGGCACGAAGGCTACGTCCCAAGTAGCTACCTGGTGGAAAAATCACCTGAGAATCTGCAAATATATGAGTAAGTTGTGCCTGTGTTTATCTTGTGCCTCTAAGTGCCCTGGATTTGTTACAGAAGCTACCAGCCTCCAATAGCCCTACCCCACATAATGTGTCATTGCAAGTGCTGGGGATGCTCAATTCAGAGGCATTTCAGCAGAAGCTTTAACAGCCTAGAAACGCTGACTCGAGGTCTTTTGATGTTTTCAGGTGGTACAATAAGAACATCAGCAGAAGCAAAGCAGAAACACTTCTCAAGGATGAGGTAAAGCAGTGTTACATGCAGGGTGGATGGGCAGTAATAATTAATTAATGACAAATAAGGAGAAGCCTGTGAGGGCTCCTTTTGTTAGAGAGAGCTGAACTCTGGGTTCCTGCTGTGTTCCTGACCCTGGTTGTTCTTTGTGTGTGATGGATAAAGGACCGCTAGGAAGCCCCTTACTGCCACAGCAGCTGAGTGTGGACAGAGAGCTGTGCCATCCTTCTCTGGTCAAACACACCAAATAGCTGGGGCTGATGGAAAACATTAGTTCAGAACACTGTGTCGACTGAAAACTGTGATTTTAGCTCATCTTCTCTGTCTCTGCAGGAGGCCTGTGGGTGCCAGCAGTTCTCTGAAAATCTAACCAATCTCGTGCTGAAATATTTTGGGTAGAAGCCAGAATTATGGGGTTTGGGTTTGTTTGGTTTTTTTTTTTTTTTAGTTTTGTGCATGTATGGGTGTGCATATGAGCACGTATCTTTAATTTTTCAGTTGAGACAAAGATTTTTAGTGAAAACTGTAGTGAAAATAAAAAGAATAAACTTCTTGTTCAAATTTTCCACACTGACACATCCTTAGGTTTTAAACCACCTCTTACACCAGACAGACCCCCAAATAAAGTGCTGTTTCTTGGAATGATAGTATTTTGTGGAAATAAAAGCATTTTTCTGCAGTTTTAAAAAAATCTTTTAGTTCCTATAAACTCCTATGGGATGAGTCCACGCATGGTTTAGTCATCTTATTTTTCCTTTTGGTCCTACCAGTGCAACTTTTCTGTGGCAACTACCCCCGTGAGGCTGCAGGCCCTTCTGGTTCAAAAGCTCACAGCCTCAGACATGTGGCCAAGCTCATGAGCGATCTTTGGGTAGGTTTGCTGTCAAGTGAGATGAAAGGGCAAGAACAGTGCTTTAAACAGCTCAGGCAGGAGGCTGTGTTCAATACTTCCCCGCCTGTGAAAGCAACTCCACACCTGTCAGAGAGATCAGTCCTAAAGCCCTCACTGTGCATGATGTTGATGCTTCTACAGCAGCAGCTGGAGAGCGTTTTTAGAGCTTCCCTGTGGGAGATATTGCACATTGAAGATATGGTAGGTGTTCTGTAGACCCACATGGAAGAGACAACCCCAGAAGGTTTATAGCTCAGTGGCCCGGTCCCACCTGCACCCTGAGGGTCAGCAGTTCATACCCAGGGGATGCAGCAGTGCTCTCAGACCCTGTGCTCACTGGGAGCTGAATCAAGCCACCAAGGAGCTGGGAAGGAGACCAAGGCAGGGTGCACTTGGTAGATTAGGTTTGCACCAAGTGTTGAGGGTGGCTAGAGGATATATGAAATGGAGGGAATCTACCACATAAAGCAAAGGGGGGAACAAAATAATAAGGCACTTAGGATGCTAGATGATAAGCATCTTTATCTGCAAACAGAAGAAAAATGTGGGGTTTATTATCAATATATAGATCAGCACAGCACATTACATCCAAACTTTTCTGTTAAATTTTGGCCCTGCAGGATCATGGCCTGTGATACATTTTAGCACTCAGATGAATAGGAAAGAATTACAGTGAAAAATTCAAAAAGGAAGATTGTTCTGTGAGTGCCAGGGTGGAGGAAGGCTGTTTTCCTACGCATTTATGTTTAGATACTGGATGACTGGGGTACCTATGAAAGGGCGGGATCTTGTCCACGCTTTTCCCATTTGTGGTACATTGGTAAATTATTTTTCATGCACTCCCCTATGGAGGCTGTGGTGCTCAATACATGATTGTCTTGTTCTGCGGCCACTCTCTCCACGGAGGGCACTCTAAGCCTTTCCAATCAGCTGCCCATTTCAGTGAACTTGTTGGAAACTGGTATCAACAGTATCCTGTCAGATAGGGTTGAAAGCAGTCAATGGGTTCAGAATTTCTAGAGGGCATGGAGGGACAGAGAGACACACACTCGTGTACCCACACCCACACATACTCAGCACGAGTGCTTAAGTCTCATTTCCTCAGGAAACTGAGCTAAAAATATGTAGCACCCTAGAGAGACCAGCCAGGTCTACCTACAGGCCCTGGGCAGCCCTCAAAGCCATGCATGGAACAGACCAAGCTTTGTCAGCTGGCTGGTGGCTCGATTTTTTCCTACATGTTTAGCACATCCTCATGACGGAGCAGTAGACAGGGCTGAAACGAGCACAGTTTTGCCTCAAGCCCACTTCTTTTTTTCCATTATGCCTCTAACCAGTTTTCTCTCCTTTGGTCCTGTTTCAGGGTAGGGAAGGTGCCTTCATGGTGAGAGATTCGAGGCAGCCTGGCATGTACACAGTCTCTGTTTTCACCAAAGCATTAAGGTACAGATGAGCTCAGCAGCTTTTAGCATCAATTACAGCAATGAAATAGCTTCTATGAGAGTGAAATCTCTGTAGTTGTCTTGGCATTATAAAGAGAGAGCAGAAGGCTCATGAAAATGATAGAGGAAAACACTTCCAAAAAAGGCAGAAGAGTTAGCTGCCATTCCCAAAGTATATTAAAAGCTCTATTTCTCCCTGCATCTAAATATATACCTATAAATAGTGCCTTAGACATCACTGGGTTGTAATTTTGACGGAGTTGTCCCCCCAGCTGAAGCATCATTAGGATCAACATGGACTGAATGCAGGACTCATCACAGGTGGGTAATACAAGACTAGTGAAAGGGTTTCAGTGATGGGGCAGAAAGTTCTGTTTCAAAAAGAAAAGGCAGAGAAACTTGTTCCTCAACTTGCTCTTATTGGGAAACCTCAGCCTTTCTAGAGATGAGACGGTCTATGGGTGAGAGGGAGAACATACAACTACACAACTTTCATTAGCAACTGCAGCTAATTCCTTGCTCCCCTCCCATTCATTTTGCACAAGGAAGTTTCTCCCCTTTGCTTGCTTGCTTCTCTTCCATGTATTCCTCAAATACCTGTCTTTTGGCTGCAACCTAGCTTTTCTTAGAAAAAACCTTCATCTTTTCCAGCACGGATAACAATCCCGTTATAAAGCATTATCACATCAATGAGACAACTGACTTTCCCAAGCGATATTACTTGGCAGAAAAGCATGTGTTTGACTGCATCCCTGAACTCATCAACTACCACCAGCACAATGCAGCAGGTGAGTGAAGGCTGATTCTGACCAGGGAAGATGCTGTTTTACCAAAACAGGGGACTATTTTGAAAGAAGGATGGCTTCTGAGCCCTCTATCTTTACAACAAAACGTTAAATGGCATCACCTTTTCTTCCACTTATCCTGGCACTTGGATGGCAGGAAAATTACCCTCTTGGGCCAGCTTCCAGCATTACATCTTCATGGTCCTTCTAATGCTGATATGACTAATAGAGATGCCATACTGACTTATTATAGAGAGCCCTTTCATTGCTGGGAGTCCATGGGGTGTGTCACCACTGCCAGAGCAAGCAGGGCTTTCCTGCTGAGGAGGTGATATATCCCTGTACCTTGATTTGACACAAAGTTAGGGACATGGCCATGATCCATAACCAGACATGGGAGTCACCAAAGACTCCCATTCCTTCAGTCTAGGACTACCTGGGCCTCAAAAATGCCCCACAAATGAAAGGTATCATTTGGAATTTTATCAGACTTAGTAACTCACATTTGTTGGCAGAGTGAAAGCAGAAAATAAGCTAAAACTGCTGAGAATTGGCTTCCTTTGAGTAGGGAGGAAATCACAGTCTGAAAAGAAGTTCAGCTGCCCTCAAGTGGAGCTGAGAACTCGGTACAATAAATCTGTTTCCAGTATCCAGACTCCCTTCTGGGGTAGTGACAGCCACGCTTCCCATGACTGTGACAATAAGTAGAACCCAACTTTCCTTTGTTATTCAGGTCTCGTCACTCGTTTGCGGTATGCAGTCTCTTCTTGGAGAAAAAAGGCCCCAATCACTGCAGGACTGAGCTACGGTATGGAGTTACTCTCTTGACCATGTGGGAATCCCACTCCTTGCTGGTTAGCCAGGTGATCCTGAATAACCTTGTGGATATTGATGGATATTCCTGTGACTATAGCCACAATGAGTAGCTTTCTTCAAATCTTTACACTGCATCATTCACTGGATTATCATCTGTGTCTTTACCATTGATAACTGAATGAACTGATCATGCAGTGCCTCAAGGGAGGGATGAGAATCCCATGGTCTCAGAGGTCAATATTAAATGCTGAAATGAATGCTGAAGCAAGGTGATGGGACAGAGAGCACAGCATAATTTAATTAAAAATGAGTCCCTTCTGAAAGATGCCTCTATTTGCATATAGTTGTCTACAGAATTTTGCTGGTATCATCTTTATTGTAATTCTTGGAGACATCAAAGAAACTCAAAACCATGTGCTCAGTAGTGCATGTATGCATGATAGAAACAATCCTCCCTGAAGAACTGGATAGACAAGACTAATGGGGAAAGAAAGGGGATGTTATTGTTCCTACTCTTGAACATGATCTAAGCATGAACTAGTCAGATGGGCTACGAAAGTTCAGATAGACAATTTGAGAGAGAGCCAGAAAGTCTCACTCTGAGTCCTGTCTTAATGTTTAACCCACAAAAGCTATTTGTGTTTAACCCACAAAAGCTATTTGTTTGACATTTTACTGCTCGATTGTCATTCTTTCTCCCTTACATCTACAGGAAAATTGGTCATTAACCCCTCTGAGCTCACTCGTGTACAGGAAATTGGCAGTGGTCAGTTTGGGGTGGTCTACCTTGGCTACTTGCTGGAGAAGACAAAAGTAGCCATAAAAACTATTCGTGAAGGAGCTATGTCTGAAGAGGATTTCATCGAGGAAGCTAAAGTCTTGATGTAAGTAGTAGATTCACCAGGAAAATCAGACCCTATAGGATTCACAGGACTAGACCAAAGCGTTGTGATTATGTTCAGGAATATGAATGGGGAATTTCAAGTTGGACTATCTACTACGTATCTAAATAGTATAGAGAGAGACATGTGAGCTGCAGTGGTTACAAAGGAAGGCAATTCAAAGTGTCCGTGAATTATTGTGCTGGTAAGTCTATCAAGATCCAGTATGGTGTTCCAGATCTCTGCTGTTCTGGAAGACAGGGTTAATTGATGGTGTGTTAGGGATGCCAAAGCGGTTTGTGCTAGCCATAATTAGGTGAAGAAATTGAATAAAATTTGAGAGACTTTTATTGAAAAACCCTACCTGCACAATTTTTTTACTTTGCATAACTGAAAATGTTTCTCCTCGGTTTTATTGATTTGTTTGTGTTTTTCACATTTCAACCATTAAAATAGACAGAAATTGATTTTTTTTTAATTGTTTGATTAGACCATTTTCCACACAGAAAATTCTTTAGGTGACTAGTGCCATTAAAATGTGATGATACTCCATGCTACTTGAGTTGGTCTACACATTTTATTCTTTCAGCTTTCATAGCTGGCCTTTATAGAGAGAGAGGTGCAGCAGAGTGACATAGGTGGCCACATATAATACACCTGCCGTAAGGAGAGAAGACATGGAGTCTATTTCAGCCTCTTTTTCCACCTTCCCATCAAACAGGAAGCTGTCTCACCCCAAGCTAGTCCAGCTTTATGGTGTGTGCTTTGAGGACACTCCCATTTGCTTGGTGTTTGAGTTCATGGAGAACGGCTGCTTGTCTGACTACCTGAGGAGCCAGCGGGGCAGTTTTTCAAAGGAAACCCTGCTGGGGATGTGCCAAGATGTGTGTGAAGGAATGGCTTATCTGGAACAAAACTCCATCATCCACAGAGATCTGGTATGTTGGTCCTCGATAATCTTTTCTTTTGCTCCAGCTGGGCTTTCCCCTATGCTTTCTCCCTTCTTTAATTTCAGCTTTCACACTCCTCCTGCCTGTCTGTGGACAGGGGATCCAGTATCATCCATTATTGAAGAAGCAGTATCTCTACTTTAGGGAAAAAAATTATCCCCTGGAGTGCTGATTAATCTTGTGTTTGAAAGAGAAGAAACGAGGACATAAAGTTGGTCTCTTTTTCTGAGTGGACTCTTTTGCTCCCCAGGAGGACCAGCTCCCTCAGTTCCCGGGGACTGACCACTCTTCATGTCTAAAATCAGGGATGATGCCACAAAGACCTGTTTTAACATATGCATAGATGTGCATTGCTGATAAAATACTTCTAAATATGTGGTGTTCAATCAATCTGCATTTGAGTCACTGCGGCTGTTTTGTTAGGGGAGCAAAACCAGTGGGTAGCTGTGGGAATTTTAAGGTCTATCTCTGCCCTTTCTTGGCAACAAGAGCCTGCAAGTCAGTCCAATGGTTGAACAGCTTTCTTGGCAACAGTAATGTGCTGGCCATAAAATGTACAGAAAGCATCAGAGTCTCAAGTTTTCACCCTCTTTGTATGATACAACGTAACTGTGATACTCCTGGCTTTTTTCAAGCACTATCTTCTCTGCCAGGAGCAACTGAGTGGCTGTGACAGTCTTCCAGTTCTGACCTTCTGCCTCTGCACCTTCTTTTCTTGCAGGCTGCTAGGAACTGCCTGGTGGGGGACTCTCACGTAGTCAAAGTGTCTGACTTTGGGATGTCAAGGTAATGCCACCGAGGCTGCACATGCTCCCTGCAGGGCTGTCACAGGATGGGGGGACTATTCAGCATGCTCACTTCTTTTCCTTTTCCAGGATTGTCCTTGACGACCAGTATACCAGCTCCACGGGTACCAAATTTCCAGTCAAGTGGTCTGCTCCAGAGGTTTTCTCCTACAGCTACTATAGCACCAAATCTGATGTTTGGTCGTTTGGTAAGAATCAATTGTCAGAATGGAAAAAAAAAAATCAGCAAACACCAGCTCAGAAAAATCTAGGCTCTCAGTCCTCAAGTAAACTCTCCTAAAAACCACATCCTCTGGGCCCCAAGGGTATTTGGCCTGAATAAAGGCTTAGAAAAGCAAAGCTAAGCCATTTAAGTGAAAGAAAGGCAAGAATAGCAAACTACCTAGACACTTAGGAACACTGTGAATACTGCCAACAACGCATTATACCTATGCAATGCTATAGAATGCCAAATAATGAACTGTTTCATGGTGATACAGCAGGAGTGTCCATGAAAAGGTTAGAGAGTCAGACTGTATAAGGAAAGGAAAAACACTCCATCTCTCTGCATCAGTCCCAGGCACCGATGGACCACTCAAACCCTCTGCCTTTCCAAGCTTGCTCTGCTGACTCTGTTTGCTTTATGCCGATCTGAAAATATTGTTTCACTGTTCACATTTTCTTGCCTCATTTCCTGCTCCCCAACACATTGTTTTGTGATTTGCATCTATTCTCTGATCTCCCTTCTGGACCCTCATAGATAAGAAAGCCGTTGTATATTTTTTTCCCCAAGGTCATGGGCACTGGAGATAACAAAGGCTATCCCCTGGCCTGTTGATCTGGCACACTGATGGATCTGGCCCATCTCCAGTCACCATGCAGATTGCGGTACTGCGGGGTGAATCGGTTCAGTGTGCTGTGCACAGCACACACTCAATGGGGTGCCACTCAGCTCCGGGCCTAGCAGTAAATAATGCAGGATTATGACCTTTGCTAGTCTGTGCTTGTGTAATTCTCTGCTCCCCTCTCTCTCCACTGTGCTCTGCTGTGGAGCTCAAGCTGGTTGAAGCTGTGCATTCCTGTGGTGGGTTCTGAGCAGCGCAGAGGGGGCTGGGTGCTCAGACCCACACAACAGCCTTCGAGAACCCAAACCCAGAGAGCTTCATTCCTCTTTCCGTGTCCCCTGGCATGCAGAGGAGGCTGTTAGTGTTCGCCACTTGACAACATTTGCCAGTGGAGCACTCTCTGACACCACACAGCAAAGTGGCAGTGACATGGGGAAAGATGCTCCTTTGGTGAGCATGTTCTTCTGCTTCACACGTGGGAAACTGAGGGCCAGATGCTTCCAAAAAGGGTGTTCAGTTTGATTTACAGTCAAGGCAAGTGATGGAGTTGGTTCACTCCAGTTTCAAGGCTGAACGAAATACCAGTGAGCTTTGTTTGCGCTGGTCAGTCCTTCTGTGTGAAATGTGCAGACAGGAGCGTGGAATATCTGTCAGGCTTGACGTCCCCCCATCCGGTGGGGTTTGCAGAAGAGGATTCCTCTGTCATGTCACGGTCTCATGACTGTGAGAAGCTTTCTGCTCCACAGAACTCTGCAGCCTGTTCATCTCCTTTTCCTGCTGTGCCCAGGACAGCAAAATTGGTGAGAGAAATTCCCAGCCCAGGAATCTACACACTGGGGGAGTACAAATGCTTTGCTTATTCTTCAGTAGAGCCAATATCCTTGGTGAGGAACTGAAATCTCCATGCATCTTGCTGTTTGAAAAAAATCAAAGTTGGAAAGCAGGCATTATTTAGCAACGTTGATTGTGGAGTTACACAACTTTCTTTCAGGTCGGTCTGTCTATCTGTCTGGCTCCCTTTTCTAATACAATAGGAACACAATTTACCAAGGCAGTCATATCAGGTGACCAAAGAAACTTAACCTAATAATAAAACAGATGCCTTGCATCCACTCCATTTGCAGAGCCTCTCTGATCTGGTGGCCAACCACAACATACGCCACAGTCTTTCTGTCTTTGCCTGTCTGTTTTCCACTGCACTAGAGAAGCATGAGTTTCTATATTGCTCTGAACAATAACCATAGAAAACAATGTGCTGCAATCCTTTGAAATTCCACTGTCATTGCATGTGGATTCCTCCTGGTGAACCACACCACCTGGCATGTTTTGTGGGAGAGGCGTCCCCAGTACTGAGGCTGAGCTGACTAACAGGAATGGAGCCGTTCAGATTGCTTTCTCGCTCCCAAGTGTCACCAAAATATGAGCAGATTCTGGTGTAGGACACACTGCAGGCAGGAACATCAGTGACATGGCTTTTGCATGTGATTAACTGGAAGGCAAAATAGATAAACTGAATCGGTGACAAAACGCAGGCTCTCTTTCCCAGATTTCACATCTGGGTGGAGCACATGCAGAAGCCTTCCCCCTTCTTCACAGTTTGGGAGAAGACATATAACACTGCTCTGCTTTCTGACATGTAACTCGCTTAGACTTCATCTGACTCATGGGGAAAGACATCCCTGTTGTAGGAGGCTATCATGAAGTGAGATGCAGAGGAGCCAAACTTGCAGTGACCAGATTGGTAGTTCCAGACCGTGCAGTGCCCAGCAGAGATCCTAGCTGGCATTATTTTTCATATGTACACTGAGAATCTGAGTAAAAATGCTTTTCCAGGTAACAGACACCTGCAGAGAAGAGCAAGTGGAAGGTGGCCATGCACCTGCTGAGGATTTCACTTGCTTCTTTGTGATTTTTCTCATTTTTTTGCTTTAGGAGTGCTGATGTGGGAGGTCTTCAGTGAAGGTAAAATCCCCTATGAGAATCGCACCAATGCAGAAGTGGTGGAAGAAATCAACGCAGGACTTCGGCTCTACAAACCCAAGCTGGCCTCCAAGGCAATTTATGAGGTCATGAGCCACTGCTGGAGGATGGTTAGTATTGTGATGAGAGAGCCCTAGTTCCCAAGACAAGAACTCTCTTTCCCTTGGCTTTTAGGAGAAAAGTGAGAGATATACTTCACATACACATACAAGATAAAATCTTGGAGGTGAATCTTTCATCTGCACTAGCAAGCAAAATATAGGCTCTTTGCCTTTTATTTAAGCTACTGTTTCTAGAGACTGAGCTGACTTCCCTGAGAAGTCTATGTAGCATACCTAACTCAAGTTAATTCAACAATTCGCTTCCTAGGAAAGTGTGGATCTGTGAGTTTGAGTTTTAAAAGTAATGGTAAAAATGACAACCAACCCATTACTAGGTACTTGGTGTCCATTAGGCAAAATTATCTTCTAGGAGAAGCACTGCACAGAAAGCTCATTCTTCCATTGGCATTTTCTCTATAACAATAGATTGTGGTTTTGTTAATACACAGTTTCTTCACAAAGGTTTTTCTTCCTAACCTTGCCCTTCCTCCCAAGCCAACATTAATGTTTTCCCTCTCTCTTCTCTTCCTTTCTCAGAGCAAAGATGACCGGCCACCCTTCTCTATTCTACTTTATCAGCTGAGTGAAATCTCTGAGTTTGATCTGTAATCATGGTACCAGCCACTAAGTGAAGCTAAGAGAGTCCTGAGAGGGCAGATGGTTGGATTTTCCCCACACAAAGCATTATCAGGAATCCTCTCACCACAGATACTTGTCATATGCCTGGGGAGAAGGAGAGGGCAGAGTCTGGTACTTCCAGACAGACAAGATAGCCCCAGGTCTTCCTGAGTCCAGACAGACACAGGCTTTGGTTTGGCCAAGGATGTGATCTGTAGCTTACAAGCAGAACCAGCAATTGGGAACAGTCCTGAACCACACAATCCAGCAAGTGTATTTCTCCTGAAGATACAGCTTCAAAACTAAGCAATCTGACATTGCTATTCCAGTTCTGTGAACTCTCAAATTAAGGTCTTCCTTGGGGAAAAATAACCTTGTCTTTGAGAAGGAACATTTAGACATTTCCATGGCTCTCTAATTCAGAGTGGGCTGGAACTGGAAGCTCTGAACAGGAATAAGCCTGGAACACAGGGGAACAGGTTAGATTTAGTGATTGCATTTCTGATGGTAATATTTCAAGGTGGTTTTGTTCTCCCTTTCCATGATTTTCTTGGACACTGTAACATACCAGGACCAGGATTCTGGTACCTGGTAAGATGATGAGGTGTCTGCATGTGCATGTGAGTGTGTAAGGAAGAAAGAGTAAAAGCAACGTGTTGACGAGTCTTGAAATTCTTTCAAACTGCATTGGATACTAAGAGGGAAAATGGGACTCTGATGCAAATGGAGACATTCTTGGAGGGGAGGAGTCAAAGATGAAAGTTCATATTAGTTTTTTCTTCAGTCTTTCTAATCTATCAGAAGATAAATATGTGATCTGCATCCAATTTCTCTGAGTACTGAGGACTGAGCAGTGCAGAGTGCTGTGTGTCTCCCGTGCAGGACAAGGCAGACTCCCAGGACCCCATTATTTGTGACAGGCACAGGAACCTATTCCTGAATTTGCGTGTTTGGAAGGAAGGAGCCAGAGACCTCAGCAGGGCAGCTATGAGGAGGAAACATGCAGAGTATGTACTCAGGGCACCAGTGATAATGAAACGAGTTTTTCCCTACTTCAAAGCGTAACCGAACCATCACAAGTGAAGACTTTTCCATCTCTCCTGTGAACAAACCGGTGAATCCTCTGGGGACTGATCAAAGAAAAAGTCCTCTGTAAATGGCCTGCCTGGGTATTGGCTCCATGAGGAGTTCCACATTATGTGGTGACAGCAGAAGAAGGTATAAACAATATCCACCTCCTGGTATTTCAGTGAAAATCTACTTTTCCACCACAAGACAGACACTGTTTTGATGTAACTGACCTCAAAACTGAAAGCATGGGTGTTTGTTAGTGTCCTGCAGAATTTGTAAATAAGACCAAGACTCTGCTTAGCATTAACAATAACTAGAGAAGGCAAGAGGGCTCACAGATGATATGTGCATATATGCAGTATTTTTTTGATGCTTCTCTGTTTGGGCAGGCGAGAACATGGGTAAACCTTACGTGACAGCAGTTTACAAAAACTGTGAGGTGCAAGCTTCCAGGAGCAATCTCTCCTGTCATTACAGAAGTCAGGTTCAAATATGTTTGCCAACAAAAATTGAACAAGGAAATAATGTAATCCCATGATCTCACATATCCTGTGTCAAACTATTTCTTCATAGAAGAAGGCTTAGTTTTTAGTATTTTTCAGACCCATGGTTTCTAGGGTAGCTTTTAGAAGCCAGAATATCTTTTCAGGTATATGAATATGGGCAAGGCATTAGTTGCTGCCTTATACATCTTTCCATTTTACTTTGATTTCATATTATTTCTACAAGTACCATGCAGAACATCTCTCCCAGGCAGAGAGAACCCTCATGTTCAGACCGGAGGTTGTCAATCCCAAATGCAGGATCATAGTGCTACCTTCAAACCAGGACTACTGGTCGTCTGAACCCATATGTGGAATATGAACAGCTATAAACAAATTTTATTTTTTGCCTGCAGTGAATTTGTGCTAAGTTTCTTTTCGTCCTTTTCCTCCTTTAGTCTGAGTTAGCCTCTTGTCATGTTCTGGTGATGCTAAATTTGGCATTTAGCCAGTGAAGTTTCAGTAGCCCTAGGCATGTTAAACTGCACATCTACAGTTGTATTTGAGGACAGCTGGCCATGACCCTATTTTCTCCTCCCCTCATACACACTTAGATAATACATACAATCACAGGATACTCTGAAATGATTCCTCCCTGGGCACAGACACTCTGCAGGCTTCAAAGTTAAGTTTCTGGCTTGCTGCCTCCTCCATCCTGGGAGGAACCAGGGGTCTTAAGGAGCTTCAAGAGGTTGCTATTAAGTAGCAGCAATATTGCTCCGCTAAGTAACATTACTGAGATTATATTTATATCTGGATAAGTGTAATATTTATTAGCTAGAGGGCGTTGCACAAAATAATATTGTGATGTTTTATGTTTAGTTTTCTTTTGCAGTATTTCAATGTACCTGATATGTATTTTTACAAACAATAAAATTTCTAAGCAAAAATGCAAAAGCCATCCTCATGGTCTTATAATCATACACCTTGCTCTTCCCCCAAATCCTCCCAAACAAGAAGAAAAACAAGCTGCTTCTGGCTTTCTGAAATATCTCTGTTCCCCAGAACTATTGGGTTAGATTATGGGCTGAGTGTATTTGAGGCAGGAAGTCGGAAGCATTCAGAATCTCTGCAAATTGGGTAATTTACTATATGAACGCACAGATTTTTAAATCTAAACATCCATTGGAGTGGCTTTAAATTCTCTGAATCTTCATAAAGTGGGGGTAGTCATATTTGAGTGCTCCAAAGGGCGTTTGCCCACAATTATTTACAGGGGATTTCATGAATCTCAAAAGAGCAGTGCCATACTGTGATAGCTGCATGATATTAATACACCATGATATTAATACACAGTAACACAGTCTTCTCCCACCACAGCAGTTTCTATGGCAAGTTTAGGCTTGTGGCTGTATGTGGATTAACTAGGTATCTTCCCCACAAAGCAGCGGTGAGAACATCAGCTGTCTCCTGCCACAAAGTGAATAACCCTTCTCTGAATATCCTTTCCCCATCTCTTTGGAAAGTATTTGCAAAGTGATGAATGTTTAAACCATTCTCCCTTTGCTGCTTTAACTCTCTTTGCTTGGCTCTGCTGCAGGAAGGTGGGAGTCAGTGTGTGTCCCTGCTTTTGGCTACTGGTTCTGAGAGGCAGTGGGTGCACAGCTCTGCCTACAGTGCACATTTGGCTGGAGCTGAGGCCCAAAGCACTGTCCCAGCACGTACCCAACCTGCTGCTGCGATGGCTGAGCACTGGCACAGCTCGGCTGGCGTCCCAGCTGGGAAAGGCAGCCAAGCAGTAACCTCATCTAGAAAGAGCAGCTGATGCTTCTCTATGGAGACCAGCGGCAGGACTACATCAACACTAGCCATGAAAAGCTTTCCTGAACATGTATTGGTCACCCCTGGGGAAAGGGAGGTTGTGGGTGCTTGTTCCACTGGATAATTACCTTAAAATAAGGCCTGAAAAAAAAATATCTAGAATTTTCTGAAACATTTTTTAACATGCATGTTTAAATGTGACATTTGCCTTTGTCCTCTCTGAATCCTGCACCCGTCAGCACGGCAGTATTCAGGTGAATGGCTCTGCTAAATCTCACTTGGCAGCCACTTCAAATTTGTGTGTATTCTTCTGTTCAGCTCGCCCTCACCATCTTGTTATCTCTCCCTCCACACATAACCAGCTGATGCACACTCTCCTGCCCCTCGCTGCCATTGTCCCCAGCCTGCAGAGAGATCTGCAAGACGAATACAGAGAAGCTCATTCTATTATTCCATGATCTAAGACAACACAGAGCAGAAAATTAAAATAATTCCATAACATCTGTGAAAATCCCATCACCCTGAGCCTGACTGATAATGCGAGTAGATTAAACTGTGCAACAACAACAACAAAAAGTCCACAGCCATTTTTACTGCCACAGTTTTCTGGAACCGACCTCATTTCACCCATGGCCTCAGAGCAATATTAGGTGTTACATCCTTTGCATCTGCAGTAATAATGCTCACTACTTAGTTCTTCTAACAAGCAATAAATAGTAAAAAGAGGAACGATGGCTACAAAATGTTCCAGTTAAAAGTGAGATGGAAGAAATGCTATGCAGGGGAAGGAGAAGAGTCTGCCCCCAGAGATGCAATCAATAGATGTTTTTCAGGTGTGGTCCTGTTTATTAAAACAAAGATAGATTCTAAGACTGTCCTGCTGATTTTGCAGTTTGCAGACCCTGGTGCTTTCAGCCCATAGCATCCATTCAAGCTATAGCAGCAGTGCTACAGTGTAAACCCAAGTGTCCAAGCTTCCAACATACACTATGGGGAGCAAGCACGGCCCCACACCAGCATGGACAACAACAGAGCAGCAGTCTCCAAAGCATCAGGAGTGGTCACTCCAGTCCAGGAAGGGCCAGATGGCCATGCATTTTTAGCATAGGCTGATGCTCAGGAAAGTGACATTGCCAGGGCCACCAAAGAAATATACCTGGACCTATGTCTAGACTTTGAAGTTTCCTTGGGTATCTGCCAATGTCTTCCAAAAAACAGACAGGCACCATCAGAAGGTGAGGGCTGCAGGACAATGAAAGAAGGTCCTGTACAGGGTTTCTATCACTTCACCATCAGGTAATGTTCCTCTGCAAGCTCTAAGAGGTCCAGTTCGGATTTCACAATAGATCTGAAGAGCTGTATTGGAGCTTCAAAAGGAAGCATGAGCAGAAGGACTGGAAAATTGTCCCTGATGAAATACAAGATGCCAAAAGGAAGATCTTTTGGATACGATGCTGACTAAGAAGAGGCTTGGAGTTCTGAGCAAAGGCGGTGCCTTCTTGTTTTGGTTCCTTACATGTTCAGTGAGCCAGGGCTTCACGTACGCTATAAACAGGGCTTTCGCTAAAGTGGTAGGTAAAACCTAACGATGGAACAGGTCCTCTGTGGGAAAGAGAGGCCGAATACCTGAGACCCAGCAGGCTCAGCAGATGGGGGAATCCCAGCCGGGTCCTGCCTTCTTTGGGACCCAGCTCACCCAGGCCCCCGGGGGTCCCCGGCCCTGTCCTCTTTGTGCAGCGGGAGGGGGATGTCTGGTGGTTTCCCCCTTCCCCGGGGGGACCCCTGTGGCGCCGCACCGCCGCCACCCCAACCTTTCCCCCGGGATGCAGCCCCCGGCCCCGCCGCGCATCCCCCGCGGGGCCCGGGGGAGG
>VZRU01007221.1:0-127928 GCA_013398155.1 Pedionomus torquatus | reverse complement strand
GAGCCCCGGGGCCGGCGGGCGCTGCAGGCCCCACCGCGGGCAGCGCTACCCCGAGCCGGGGTCCGGGGGATGCTCGGTGCAGGGAGAAAGGGGTTTGGAGGGGATGGAAGGGATGGAGGCCGGGCCGGGGGCTGAAGGTGGCCCCGGTGGGGGGCTCCCGACCGCTGCCCGGATCACCCGTGGCGTGAAAATACGGTGTCTGCGGGGGAGGAAGGGGAAGGAGCAAGCGCCGGGGTCTGAGCCGGGGTTGGCAGCGATGGCGCCTGCAGGTTCGTGCTTTGGAGTCGGGGAAACCGTTCCCTTTCCCAAAGCGCCGGGTTTCCCGTGCGTGAGACCGTTTGGGAGCAAGGTGTGCCCCGCGGAGCCTTGCTTTGTATTCAACTTTCCACCCGAGGAGGCTGGAATTGCGTGGTGCCAGCTGCATCCCACCTGGGGATGGGATGGATGAATGGATTCTGCAGGAAATTCCCGTAGGTTGGAAGGGCCGAGAAGGAATGAGGAGAAGAAAAAGAGACGCATACTTTATAAACCCTCTCTCTCTGCCTTCTCAGGGTTGTTTTGGAGAAGGGGGAAGGGTGACGGTTGTGTGTGCAGCCAGAGGACACAGCTCGCAGCAGAGCTTGTGCCCTTCGCCATCTGCCACTTTCCACCAGGGGTTCCTGACTGGGGGAGGTTGGATGACAAAGGTCTCTTAGAATTAGGCCAAGTCGCTAAAGCCTCTGGCCACCTCCTTGGCAGCACGGGTACTGAAAGAAAAAGCATCCTCATCTTTTGCATGATGACGGTTGTCCAAGGTTAGTCACTGAGGTGGGTGACTAGCCTGGTATTTTGGTGTCTGTCACAGCCGTGTAATTTGAGGGTAATTCCTCACAAAGAATATTTTTTTTCTCTGTACAGCCTGAGGAATATGGAAAAAACTTTCATTTTCTGACCAGGGTCTCTTGAGCAAAGCAGACTATGATGAATTCATTATAATACTTTTATTAACACAGTTATCACCTTTGCATGAAAAATTGGAAGATCGGTTTTGGAAGATCAGTAATTTGCCAACTATTGACAATACTGTCCTGTATGGCTTCATTTCCCAAGAAGCACTTTAACTGTTAGCAATGGGGTTGCTTGAAAACTTGCTCTGAATTCCTCAACTATATTGGAAATGTAGTTTCCTAAACCTGCCTACTTCCTTGGCCATCTTTGGCACCTGAAGAAGATGGTGCAAGTTGTTCTAAAAGAAATAAACACCAAATAACTGTGATGTTGAGACAGAGGCATGTAAATATATGGAACATCAGCACTGATGGAAAAGCAGAAAACAGAGTGGAGATACAGAAAATCAGCTTCAGTAGTTGTGCAGTTTGGCTTCCTCTTTTTAATAGGAAGGGTAATTTCATGGTTATTAACATCTGTGTCTGTGTAGGGCAAGAGCCCAGCTCTGCCATCGTCGCTCATACTGGCTGTGTTTATTTGCTCCTGCAAAGAACCTCCTGACTGTGGTGGTGGTTGCAGTTACAAATAATTCTTACAGCATATGCGAAGGGGTTGATGACATGCATGTTAAAACACAGGAGACTTTAATCCCACGCTTTTTAGGCAAGGGTCAAACTAAGTTTCTGAACTCTGAAGTTAAATTCCTCTTGACTAAAAATACATTGATGTCCAGGAGCATTTATCCTCCTCTTGCTGTGAGGCAGTGGGTACCAGAAATGCTCTGCATTTATGCACCCAACATGAGTCTGCTGGGGCACTTGTTGGGCTGGGATGATTCCTGACCACAGGTTAGGTGCAATTTTGGACTAAGAGGGAGAAACATTGTCACAGGGGGCAAAAGAATTGACTTTCCGAGGTTACCCACAGACTGAGCATTAGAGTTGGAGAAGAATCCCAGATCCTCAGGAGATGACCAGGAGAAGTTTGTCCTCCTTCTCCTCATTGCTGTTTCTCCGAAAAAAAGTCATTTTGCTGCTTGCCTCACCCCAAGCTGGCAGGGCTTGGACCATGTCTTACTGCCAATCTCCTGGGCAATTCCCATTTTTAATTCCCTCCTTTTCCGCTCTTGGTAGCTTCTGCATGAATGTCTGCTGTAGGAGCAGGTGAGCTGAAAAAACCAAAAGAGTTCGTGATACTTCCCCAGCGCTCTCATCTGCACAGCTTTGAAGCCGAGTGCACATGCATGCAACATACTCATTATGGACCCGCTTTTAAAAGTCTTCCTTTGTTCTCCCAAGCTGCTCTAACAATAAAGATGTCTTTGTTCCTTTTCGCTGCACAGGGGATGGTATTGCACCGATACTTCTGGGCAAGCATTCTGGTGGGGAAGGTAGGACCTGCCCTGCAAGTTCAGACATATGGGTTGTTCATCCTCACTCCTTCCCAAAGGCTTCCTACGCTGACAAATCTGGCCCCCAGGATGCTGCCACAGAGTTCTCATGTTGGGAACTCTTAATATCTGCTTCGGGGTATGGGGACCATGCCCTGTGCATGGACCTCTTGTGGCTGGGTCTCTGCCACATCTGGAAGCCATGGTGTGGTCATTTGGCTCTAAAAGGTGTAAGAGATGGCTGGAGGGGCTGCTATTGAGATGTGGGATGGGGAGAGGAAGTTTCTGCAGCAGATGGGTAGAAAGTGTGGGCAGCACACCTCTCATTAGCACCAGCGCTCGTTAGCAGAAGAGGTAATCAGCCCAGTGGCTGCATCCCTTTCCAAGGTTTCACTGGGGTGGGGTTGGCTCCTGCCAGGCTCACATCCAGTTTTGGCAAAACGTGTAGGACCGGTGGGACTTCAGCCTCTCTGACCAGTGGTGGAATGTGGAGAAGAAAGTAGTTTCATGCTGTGGCTCCCAGCAGCCTGCGTGGCTGTGTTCGAGTCCAGGCAGGCAGGATATGCTTCCTGTGTGTGAGGGAAAGCCTCACCCCACTGTGCATGTGTTATGGCGGCAAAAAAGCCCCGATCCTGGGGAGGGTGCTGTGCTGCATCTGGGGCATTGTGGCCCCCAGCCCCATGGCCACTTGTGCCAGTGTGCTGTCAGCAAACCACCACGGTTAGCTGGCTCCTCTGCCCAGCACAGCCACCCCTGCCCTGAGGCACCAGGTGGTGGATGGTGGTTAAGGCTTAATGAGGACTTTTTGATGAGTGTCCTCAGGGATACCCCATCTTCCCTGGGCTGGAGTTGCTCGGTCGCTGCCATGTCACCTGATGGATGCCCCCCTCGTCGCTGGACTGAGGGGATGAAAGCAGATTTTCCAGGTCAGCCCCGGCACATTTGTGTTAGAAACCTTGCAGGCAGCTGAGGGAGGATTGTGTGGGTCTGTGGCAGTGGGACTTTCCCTTCCAGCTCTGACGTGCAGCCCCCATGGTGAGGAGACACCATACAACATCCCAGACCAGGCCACGCAATCGCTGATGCCTTCAGAGCCTTACCCAGCCTTTGTACCAGTGCAGAACCCCTCTTACAACTGGCAGTGTAAGCCTAAGTGGTCCCCAACCAAGAACAGGGCCCCCACCAGCTCCACAGCCACCCCAAGGAGCAGGTGAGGGGCCACAGCATAGACAGCCAGGGGATCACTCGGGGCTCCACTCTGTGGATGATCTGGGGTGATGGTCCAGGTGCGCTGGCTCTGGACCAGTAGCCCCTCTAAGACACGCTCCAGCTGTGAGGTTGCTGTCTGTTGCAGTGTGCCACGGGCATGAGAACCAGGGGAAGTCCTGGCAGACCATGCTTTTCCCTATAGCCTCTGTTGGTTTTACTTTTGGGCTTGAGAAGGCTTAGAATGGAAGTTGGGAATTCCCATAGAAGACTCATCTGTTAAACCCACCAGGTCTGTGTAGATTTTCCGTCTGCATTCAGGTTCTTGCACTCTGCTCTGCCATGGCAGGGCATGGGGTGGGCCAACAGCCAATTGCACCACTTGGTTTGATGCTTCCTTTTCTGTTCATGTATTTCTACATGCTGCCTCTCTTCCTCTCTTTGAGTGCAAGATCTTTAGGGCAGGGACTGGCTTAGTCTTGCACTGCTCAGCACAGCAGGACCCTGACACCGCAACTGGGACCTGGTGTGGCCCAGACAGCAGCAATAATTTTGCCCCTGTCCTGGTTAATCTCTTTAATCCCTTCCTCTCTTTTCTTTTTTTGGGGGAGGAAGGGCCATCTGTCAATATGGTTTCGGTAAATTTGACTGAAACCACAACAGTCCCTTGAGTTGCTGAACTCTTTGGGTGTCACAGGGTGATTGGGGAAGCGACTTTGATTACAGCAAACTGCCAACACCTTGCACAAATGGCCTTAGAATTGGACTTGGAGAAAAAAATGAGAAATTAACGAGCAGCCCAAATAAAGCCAAATAAACAGCCACAGCCCTCAAAGTTATAAAATGGAAGGATTTTGTCTTTCCAAGACTGAAGTATGTAATGAAGTGTGTGTGAGCGCCAAGACTGTTGCTCTGGGAACCCAGAGGAGAATCTGGAGGCACTGGAGGATGGTGGTGGAGAGCAATGGGCAGTGGAGGAGGTTGGTGGGGCTGGGCAAGTCGAGCTGCCCACCGGGCGCGGAGCACCCCAGGGCGCTCACAAGCAGGGAGGAAGCTGCTTCTGCCTGCAGCGTGCCAGGACGTAAATGTCTGGTTTTGACAGTTACTACAACTTGTAACAGGAAGCCATTTTAGGAAAGAGGTGTGAAGATGTCAACAGAACGAAATTAGAGCGTGTGGGGAAAAGGCTGCTTGAGATTTATTTTTTTTTCTCCAGGCACTTGTTTCACTGTGCTTCTGCTGCAGTTGTAACCAAGCCTGTTCCTCAGCTGCCTGGTACCTTGTGGGGAAGCATTTGTGGAGGTGGAATGGGTTTTGCCAGGCTCATACATGTTCTTACAGCTCATGTGTGCAGGCAGGAACGATGACAAGAGGCACCCTCACCACCCAACATGAAGTCACCCTAGGACTGCACACAGTGTCCATCCCCCTTGGCCACGTTCCTTGTTGGGTGCATGTGTGTCTGTTTATGGACATCCCAAAGCTGTTGTTCTTCCATGCTCCCAGTCCTGGCAAAGCAACCTTATGTTCTTGGAAACAGTGACTCAATTAAAAAAGAAAAGGACCTAAGGGGTTTGTAGCAGGTAATTGGCTGAGTATAAGCACCTATGGAGCTGCTGTTACGACCATAGGAACTGATGTGATTGTACTTAAGGAAGGAACCTACGTTGCTATTGTATCAGGCACTTGTGCAGACCCTGCTGGAGCCCCGTGTTCTGCTATGGTGTCCGCACTTCAGTAAAAAAGTTGTAAAATTGGATCAAGCTTAGAGAAAAGCCAAAGAGATGATTAAAGGATTGGAAAACATTCTCTGTAACAAGGCAGGCAAAGAGCTCAGTCCTCTTGCCTGAGCCAAAATGAAGGTTGTAGGGTATTTTATTGAAATTGGTAAGTGTCTTGTTGGGAACTTTGATAATAGAGAGCTCTACTGTCTTGCAGATTAGAGAAATAAAACTTCATGGCTCACATTTGAAACTACACAGGCTCTGAGTGGGGAAAAAGGCACAGGGCGAGGGCATGATTTGCTAATCGAATGACATGTCAATATTTAAAGCGAGTTCTATCTCTGCAAATGTTTAAATGCAGCGGGGTGTTTTTCCAGGAGGCACGAGCTCTAGGTCGGCCAAAGCTATTGCACGTGGATTAGGTATTAACTGGGGAAGCCCTGTGGCTGTGATTATCCAAGAGCTCAGCCTGGGTGACAGCAGCCGTCCTTCCACACTTGTGCTCTTCCAGCAAAGGTGAATGGCAAAGGCGATGAGGGACATAGAGGTTTGTCCTGATGTTCCCATTAGGGTAAGTGGTAGTGAGCTTTCAGAAACGTTTCCCTTTGCTTTTTATTTTGTGTGCAGCTGACATTGTTGGCAGCTCCACAGCAGTTCCACAGACCGGGCAGGGGACACCGAGCATGTGGTAAAAACAGGGGGAAAATATTTTTAACAGCAACTTCTTTTTTTTTTTTGCTGCTTGCAGTGGCACAGCCTGCCTGTGCAGCACTTGGTCCTTTCCGGTTCACCTTTGAGAAGGCAAATTTGTTGTTTACGGTTTTCGGTGCTGTTCATGTGTGTGAGAAGGAGCACGTGTGAGTGTCAGCCTCAGTCGTACTTTTCTAATCAGGCTCTTTCAAGAGAGATTCTTGATGGTGCTGCTTTGCGTTCCAGAGCACACGCTTTCACTTGGGGCTGCCAAAGCTGCACTGCAGCACCCAGCTCTGTGTGCTCTGCCCTAAGAAGCAGTTTTGCATAGAGTTAAGCAGAGAAGGGCATGGGTGGGTAGTTGTGTTCCTCTTATTCTGCATTCCTACTCTGCTGCTGAATCACAGGAGGAGAGATGACATAGAGATGTAGGTTGAATACACAAGAAAAAGAAAAATGAGATAAACCAGGATCGTGTCTTCCGCAGTGCCAGCCAGTTGTGGCTCCAGTTTTGTCCTTTGATGCTTTCCCACTTGATCTTCTGGCTGCTGTCTGTCTGTTTGTCTATCACCCTGTCTTTTCCTTTGGATTTAGTGCAGAAACTGAAAATCTGGAACCATGACCACCCACGTCACGCTAGAGGATGCCTTATCCAATGTGGACTTGCTGGAGGAGCTGCCTCTGCCAGACCAGCAGCCATGCATCGAACCGCCTCCATCCTCCATCATGTACCAGGTACCTCCAGCTCCCAGAGGTGGTGGGACAGGGAGGGCTCTTCCAGTAGCTCATACAAAGCACAGGGGCATGTGGTGCTCTGAGAACTAGCTGAAAACATCCTGGGTTCACCATGTTTAAGGTAACGTTCAGAACAGATCTAGCCCCAGATCTGTTCCCAAAGGGTTTGAAAGGAAAGCACTAGAGATTGGTGAAAGGGATCTTTAAGGCTGAGCAAGACATAGTGAAGCTGAAAACATGAAGACTAGAGTGCGTGAATGGGTGAGAAGCAGGAGATAAGATTTGTGATAGCAGCAGAAAGTTCTCAGCGATGTTTTATTAGGCACGTATTTCTGTGCTTCCTTTTTATGGTAGCGCACGCATCTAAGTAGGTCAAAACCAGAGGTTCTGCCTGACTTTGGCCGGGCTGCTCCTCTCGCACGGCTGGAGCTGCCGGTCGGGGGAGCTGATGGCAGGCGAGGGAGGGCAGTCTCTATGAGGGAGGGCAGTCTCTATGCTCGCTTCTCTGCCTTTAACAACCGCAGATGCAGCTGCAGCTGCGCTGACCCAGCAGAGCTTGGCATGAGCCCAGGGCAAGGCTGCACCTCCTGCTTTTTGCATCCGCAGTGGGATGCCTCGGCTGCTGGGCCACCACACCACACCCTGCCCCACAGCACACACCCAGGGTTAAATATAACGTGGGGTTACTTTCCCCATCCTGCCGCTCCTGAATCCGTGACTTACCCACGGCAGTGTATAAATACACCCGTGCAGTGATTGCTGTGCCATCTACGCAGGGGTTTGAAGTTACGGTATCTCTTTCAGCAGGTCAGGCTGCAGGCTTGTTCAGTAGCATTAGTATCTCTACAGGTTATCAGACCCAAAGGCAGTTCTGGGCTGCTCACATTTCAGCTCTCCCTGATCAAAGCTTGATACCATTTTTGCTAATCTCTTCTTTAATTTGTTGGCTTGTGTCCATAAGGCTCAGGGTCCAGCCTTATGGCACAGCCTCCTTTCAGGGCCACGAGTGTGGGCACACAACTGGGTCTAAAAACCTTCTCAAAACTGGATTTAGAGATATTGACCGAACCTATTTCCTCATCATACTTGCTTTGTGTTTAGCCTGCTCCCTTGCTTGCCAGAAATGTGTATGCAGCCTCAGCTTTTGTTGTCACACTAGTCACATGCGATGTCCCAGAGGCACGAAGAGTAGCCCTGTGGCCACGGGTCTGTGCTCCCGGCTTCCCTACTCAGGAAATCAGTTAGTGAGGTGAATGTGGTCGCTGCAATGCTAATGTCATTGCGAGGAGCAGCCAGGGACTTCTGTTCACTCTGCCTTCCAGCAGATACCATCAGCCAGCCTCGGCGGAGGAAATCACCCGAGCGCAGAGCATGTGAAGGAGCACTCGGCGCGGAGAGGCCGAGGAGCTGCTTTTTCATCCCCTGCCCTGCTCTGCACTTTCCTGTTCCCCTCTCCCAACCCAAAGCAGCAGCTCACTTTCCAAAACAACTGGTGATCCCAGAGCATCTGCGTGCAAGAGCAACACTAGCGCTGATAATAGGGTCTGGATGAGTGCTGACTTTCATATTTATGTTTTCCAGACATCTCGTTCCCTGCCCTTTCTGTGTGTTTATTCTTTGCAATTCCTGCTGACAGGATGTGGTCTTCCCCTAGCAGCCAGGGCACAAATAGAAATTAATTAGGTTGCATCTGTCTTTGAGTTACCAAGCTAAAATCCTTAGAATAATTGCTGTGGGCTTGCTCTCTGGTGTGGCTGCAGTTCCCTGTAACTGATCCCCACGTGGACTGGCTTGATTTTACAAGTGCTTGTCAGTCTTGATTGCCATGTTTTCACACATACTATCTGCAGGATTTCTTCTAAAGAACATGTGTGATTCAGAAGCGACTCAGGCTGCATGTGTGAATCTACTTCAAACCTAGAGGTGCAGCACCTCAAATTGTTCATAACCTGCTCCTCTGCCCCAGGAGCCCTCCTGATTCTGCCTTTTGCCAACAGATCTCATGCTGGACTGTTTCAGGTGAGTAAAAATCAAACTGTATTTTAATGTCCATCTCTCCACTTCACCCCTAGGCTAATTTTGACACAAACTTTGAAGACAGAAATGCCTTTGTGACCGGCATTGCCAGGTACATCGAGCAGGCAACGGTGCACTCCAGCATGGTGAGTCCCCTGGGCGCTGCCCCAGCGATGCTGAGCCTTCGGTGCGTGCCCGGCCCCGCCCCAGCAACACCTCTCTGTCTTTCAGAACGAAATGTTGGAAGAAGGCCATGAATACGCTGTGATGCTTTACACGTGGAGGAGCTGCTCACGAGCCATCCCCCAGGTACTCAAGCCCTTCCCAGGCAGGGATGTTCTCAAAGTACATAGTTGGTTTTGTGTTCAGCGTGGAGGAGTATGGACTAGAGACAGAAAATCAAAAAAAGCAGAGAAGACCAAAGCAGATAGAAAGGTTGAAAAGGGAGATGACTCACTTCAAATTGTCCTCTCCCCACCAAAATCTCAACCACTGAGCTCAGCAGCTAGTAGCCATTTTAAAAGCAGATCTATATTGCCGCTCTAGTAAAAGGCATAGAATCATAGAATCTTATAATGGTTTGAGTTGGAAGGGACTTTAAAGATCATTGAGTTCCAACCCCACTAGAGCAGGTTGCTCAAAGCCCCATCCAGCCTGGCCTTGAACACTTCCAGGGATGGGGCATCCACAACTTCTCTGGGCAACCTGTTTCAGTGCAAAGAATTTCTTCCTAATATCCAATCTAAATCTCCCCTCTTCTAGTTTAAAACCATTACCCCTTGTCCTGTCACTACATTTACTGACAAAGAGTCCCTCCCCAGCTCTCCTGTAGCTCCCTTCAGATACTGGAAGGCTGCAATAAGGTCTCCCCGAAGCCTTCTCTTCTCCAGGCTGAACAGCCCCAGCTCTCTCAGCCTGTCCTCATAGGAGAGGTGCTCCATCCCTCTAATCATCTTTGTGGTCCTCCGCATCTGCTCTGCACTCTCATGTATATGAAAGCTCCATCTCTGACACCTCCAGGCCATGCCTCCGAGTTCAGTCACACTTGCCACAAGCTGCCACTTGCTTTCTATACATTTCCTGGTTTCATGAGCCCCTCCCTTGTTCCTCAGAGCAGTTGCATGTGAAGAGATTTCATCGCTGCAGGATCAGCTTGGTTGTCCTACAGCTGCTAACAGGGCTGAGCTGAGCACAGCTCTGGTCCAGCATGGTACTTGGGATAGTGCTGTGTTTTCTCACTTGGGTCTTACCCACTTTTCTGTCTGGAGAATCGGTAGCCTTTTTCTTTAATTAAAGCAACGTGGTTATTTCCTTCCTGGTGCACCGTTTGAATATTTTTCTCTGTCATGGTGTGGGGAGATGGAGTTTGCTTCAGGCAAAGGCAGTTAGGTTTTGGAAGTTGAGAGTAAAATTATCAGATCTGGTTTAAATCGCACTTTCCTGATACCATTGTATGGTATCATACCATTACACGGTATCAGAAACTTCAGCTTTAGTTAAAACTTGCTCCAGTAGTGAGTGGGACCCTTGTGTTGTGTGAAGAAGGGCGCCCAGGCAGTCTGGGATGAAAACATCTCACCTCCTCCTGAGATGTGGCAGACTTGAGCTCTCCCTGACTTGCAAAGAGCAGATCAGGCAGCTGGGGCATCCCAAACTACTGACAGACTCTGGGGTGCTCTCTCTGCTCCCTCAGCAGCCCCAGAATTGTAGGTGTTCTGTGAGGATGCATGAAGGAGCAGTTCAATAGGCCAGGAATGTTTCCCCAAATGCCCTTTGTTGCTGATGATGTACCTGAGGGTCCTGATCTACCCCCACATTTAAGCATTCTCCTCCTCTGCTGTTAGTTCTCCTTCAACTGTTTTCTAGTCCTCCTCTCTTTAACCTGTATTTTAGTGGCTTCATCCTGCAAACACCTACAGACATGAGTAAGGTTGCCCACGTGGGCCACTGATCATGATTCAGGCTCCAGCTTGGAGCTTGTCTTCTGCAATTTGAATGTGTGCTGGATCACTGCAAAATCTCTGACTGACAATACGTTGGGGCGGGTGTGGAGCAATTCCATTAACCTCACAGATAAAAGGGTTTGCAGTGCTTCCATGGAGCCAGGAAAAAAATATTTCCACATGTCTGACAATGCCCATGTTTGTAATTCACTAAGAAAGGTCAAACCTCAGTTCCCCTCGGGTTATGCTTTGCTGATGGTCTCATGAGACCCTTCCATGGGCTGCTGATTGGATATTTGCTAATCTTCCATTCATATTTGATACTGTGCTGCTGTTGCCTCTCCTGGTTACGCTACCAGAAGGCAGGCCATGGCTGAGCTGATGGCAAGACAGTGCTACAGGTCATGTTTTGGTTATAGTGTCCTCCCATTCTGGTCATTCCCGTGGCATTTGTGCACAGTTTGCGGAGTCTCGGCTCTGCATCTGATGATGAGGGGCCTAGAACATCTCTCTTATGAGGAAAGGTTGAGAGAATTGGCTTTTTTTAGTCTGGAGAAGAGAAGACTTGAGGCGGGAACTGATCAACACTTAGAAGTACTTAAAGGGTGGGTGTCAAGAGGAAAGGGACAGATTTTTTTCAGTGGTGCCCAGTGACAGTACAAGAGGTAATGGGCACAAAATTGAACAGAAGAAGTTCCATCTAAACACGAGGAGGAATGTCTTTACTTTGAGGGTGGCAGAACACTGGAACAGGCTGCGCAGAGAGGTGGTGGAGTTTCCAGCTCTGGAGATAATAAAAACCTGCCTGGACACATTCCTGTACAAGATGCTCTAGATGGACTAGATGATTTCCAGAGGTCCCTTTGAACCCCACATCATTCTGTGATTCTGTGATACACCAGGTTCGATTTAGTAATGACCCCGGCACTTTGCTATGGGGGACATGGCTATGGCTGGCAGGATCCTGTTCTCAGCCCCCTGGCCTGGCTGATCAGCCATGTAAACCTCCCTGTCCTACCTCCAGGACCACGGTTTGATAGGTGAAGGACAGAGCCTACACCCAAACATGCACCACTCCTTCTTACTCCAAGCTGCATCCTCATGGCCATCAGCATTGCCTGACTGCAGTATCACACACCAGGGCAGAGACATTAGACACACCACTACAGAAACAGCAAAGCTACTTTTTCATATTCCCACATGTAAAGTCAGTTGATTTGTCCCCTTGCACCCTGTGAATCAGCTGCTGGGCTACTAAATTTGTACCAGAGCTGTCAGACCCATTACAGCCCTGTATCACCTACAACTGGAAACAAAACAGAGGAGGGCAGCACTTGGGGTTTTCCCTAAAAGTTTGGTAATGACTCCAAGTGACTGTTTGGAAATCAGATGGATGACAACTAAACAAGTCCTTAAATTTAGCTTCTTTAGGGTTCCAATGAAGGTGACTCACTTCATTGCTGCTAGCTACATAAAAGTCCAGTGATTTTTAACGGAGCTGTGACAGAACAAAAATTATCCCAGTGAGGCTATAGCAGAGCTATAGCCTGGAGCCTTGTGTGTCCATGGGACTTTGCAACACAAAGTCTCAGACAGCGTTATGATAAAACATTCCCACGTTGTGTAGCAAGTCCAGGCTCCATGTTGCATATGTTCTATCCCAGACAAATGCATGAAAAGACTTTTATTTCTCAGAGTTGGGATTGTGCCAGTATATAATGCATGAGAGAACTTCACATCTGAGAAATGGCTCCTTCTGCTGTCACCTATTGCCTTGAAACCAAGCTCCCTCTTGCATTGTCCTCAGATAGGGACAGGATTCACTGTGAAATAAGCAGAAGGTAGTGGCTGCTGCAGTCCAGAGCCATGTTAGAAACTCTGATGCTGATGAGGATGATTTGTCTTTGTGACACAGGTGAAATGTAATGAACAGCCAAACCGCGTGGAGATTTATGAGAAGACAGTGGAAGTCCTGGAGCCAGAAGTCACCAAGCTTATGAAGTTCATGTATTTTCAGGTAAGAGGTCAAGGAAGGAGGCAAAAATAACCTATGACTTTGGTGTTAAATTATCCTAAGCAAGGCTGTGCGGTCCTTGCCTGCCAGACAGCTTGGAGAGCCCCTGAGGCCCCTGGTATTTCCTTGTGGCCACCAGAAGATACCTGAGACCTGTCCAAAGCAAAATCTGTGTCCCTGACATCTTGTACACAGTTTGGGAATGAGCACACCTGAGGTCCTGAAGTTCATGGAGGACCAGAGCCCCAATGGGTGGCACAGGCTCCTGTGTTTCTGGGATGATGGCTGGTGGATACAAAGAGCTGTCTCCCCACCGGCGCCAGCACAGCTCGCTCTTCTGCTCTTTCCTCTGAAGCAAAGCCAGGAAGAGATGAAGGCTGAAGGTGCAGCTGGTGCCCAGGGCTGGATGCAGCCATGCAGCTGGACATCCTCCTGCTGTGCCAACAGGAGCAGGGATGAGCTCACCACCCTCTAAACTCAGGAGTCATCTGGCAAAGGGCACCAGAGATTAAATTTAGCAGTTGCTAAGCTTGAGGCACTTCATAAAATAATATGCTTAGATCCTGACACAGCAATGACCACGTGGCAAACATAGCTGCTGTGGACTCTAGGAACCTCTCCCCATCACTGTCTGCATTTATAACTGGCTGTATCTGGGTTTCTCTGGTGTGTTTAGGTTTTATGTCCTATCAGGTCCTTATGCCCCACCTAAAAAACTGAAGCCTGATTTTATAGAACATGCCACACTCCGTGCAGGCACAAATAGAGGGTTTGAGCCCCCCTCCTCCCCTTCAGCACTGAGGATGTTTGTCTGCAGAGGTTCGTAACGCTGCTTCATCTCATGGTGATAGTGGAGGGGGACCCTGAAGCCTCCATACCCAGCAGAAAAATGATTTTGTTAAAGAAAGGAGGTGGTGGCTGGGAGGAGGAAGGTCCCATTGGTGGCGTGGTGATTACACATGAACTGCTGCTGGGATAACCCTGTCCCACTGCCTTCCAGCGCAAGGCGATTGAGCGGTTCTGCAGCGAGGTGAAGCGCCTGTGCCACGCTGAACGGAGGAAGGACTTTGTCTCCGAGGCCTATCTCCTCACGCTGGGCAAGTTCATTAACATGTTTGCCGTCCTGGATGAGCTGAAGAACATGAAGTGCAGCGTCAAAAATGACCACTCCGCCTACAAAAGGTGAGAGGGGGCAAAAGAGGGGGAGCAGGGACAGGACTGTGCCTGGTCTGCAAGGGAGAACCTGATCTGCCCAGCTGTGAGGTCAGGTGGATATCAGGAGGCTGGAGGCTGGGTTTCTGCACTGTTGTAGGCTCTCTTTGTGAGTTTAGGCAAATTTCTGAGCCCCGCTGTGTTTCAGTTCTCTCTTCTTAAAATGTGGAGAGAGCAGAGTTGTACTATAGGAGGCTCTGGGGCTGCTGCTTTGCAGCTGCAGGTGAAACAGGGAAGATGAGTTGTAAGAGCCTCACGTTGGGTCAGTAATCCTTGGTGATGTTGGATTTCTTCCTTCCAGAGCTGCCCAGTTTCTGCGGAAGATGGCAGACCCCCAGTCCATCCAGGAGTCCCAGAACCTCTCCATGTTCCTGGCAAACCACAACCGCATCACACAGGCAGGTCCCTTTCCTCTGAACCAGTTAACCTTGCGTGGGTAGAGGCAGGGATCTCCCCAGGGCTGAGTCCTTCAGACTGGCCTGTGGCAGTAGCTGCTATGTTTGTTGGATTCTTGCCACTTACTCTGATGATTTTGGGGTCAGGCTATATAATTCTAGCAGTATCTCCTTCTCATGAGTCATCCTCAGTGGCTTTGAAGGTCTCTTTGTGTAAAGGTAAAGATTAAGGTATAAAAGACGGAAGAAGAGATCTTGGCAGGGTTTTCTGCCAGAAATTCTTGTTTTCCCCAGTAAATCCCTTCAGTCCATCTCTGCGACTGCATGGAGGCTGCAGATCAAACCAAGGGCCCTTCATCTGCTAATTAGGTAAAATACTGCACAGGGAGAAAGTCAGTAAGTCTGTTTGTGAATCATATTTCTTTACATCTCACCATCTGATGTTTGGCTGTTGTGACCAGTCTGAAAGGGAGAGCTGTCCTGCAGAAGGAAGGTTGTTCATTACCGGTGGTACCTTGAGGTCAATCTGCTGTCTGTAACTTAAGAGATTCGAAGAAACCTCTTATCATTCCGCTCTTAATCCCCCACTTGTTCCTGCTGTTCCTCTGTCCATGTGAATAATGTGGCTCTTGCTGGTGTTCCAGTGTCTGCACCAGCAACTAGAGGTGATCCCTGGCTATGAAGAATTGCTGGCTGATATTGTCAACATCTGTGTGGATTACTATGAAAACAAGATGTATCTCACGCCCAGTGAGAAACACATGCTCTTAAAGGTGAGATTCGGTCATGCTTAATAGGCTGGGTGCTGAGTGCTTGTGGAGTTTCATATCTTTTTTCAGTTAAGTGAAATTAATTCCTGGGAAAATGTTTCTCCTTATTTTCTTCAATCTTAACTCCTTTGAGTTTGCATGCATCCCTTCTCTGCAGGGCCAGCATCCTCCAGACAGGAGTTGTAATGAGATGGGAAGGCTCCTCCATGTGCAGTAGCAAAGCTGCCTTCCTCCTCTCCTGTTTCGCTTCTGGTCTCTGTTAATTTGCGTCATCTGCTGCCATACCGCAATCTTCCCATTTTCTCCTCTTTCACCTCTTCTTTGTAGCTGAACAGACTGCTTGTTGCCATGGGTCAGAGATGCCACATCCCAATATGCTGAAACGTCCTCTCTGTCAGGCAGTGCCATGAGCTGCCTCTGTTCCTGCGGTAACTTGGACCTTCTCCCATCATTTCTCTGCTGTCCTTTCTGGCCTTCTTCCATATTCCCCAGCAATAATTCCCTGCAGAACCCTTCTAGGTTTGGTTTCCTGATTCTAAAGAGCCTTCAAGATGAACAATCTATCTGCTTGTTTTGTATATTTGCTCTTACTGTAAGTCAGTTATTAGAGTGATTGCAGTCACTATTACCATAAGAACTTCGTTACCACAGTATGAGTCAACTAAGGTTCTTTGAAGGATAATGTGGGTAGTTTGAATATCTGTAATGATTTGTACTGAATTAAAGGGGAAAAAAAACCCCACAATCCAGGAGAATATTTTAAATGTTATCAATGCTTCTCTGGGAGTAAATATTCACCTTTGGGTAGAGAAGATTTCTGGGTTGTTGCTATGTGGGAGACAGGAGGAACAAATTACCAGAGTGAGTGTCACGTGTGGTTTGCACAGAAAACAGAAGCAATCCATCATGTGTCCTTTGTCTACTGTGTAGATCTTCCAGATGTGTGTACATTTTCTACAGTCTTCTCGTGAGTGTCAGGTGGTACAGGACCCTGAAACGATCTTTTCTTATGCTAAGTGATGGAGAGCTGTCTTGACATGTGCTGCTGACTTCACGCTAATGAAACCTAGCCTTTCCATCTTCTACAGGTGATGGGGTTTGGCCTGTATCTCATGGATGGGAATGTCAGCAACATTTACAAGTTGGACGCCAAGAAGAGAATCAACCTTAGCAAAATAGACAAATTCTTCAAGGTCAGTGACCTGACTGGGTGAGGCTGGAGTTGTTTGTGGACCAATGAATTAGCGAATGTACCACTGCACATGCTGCCGGCAAAAAACAAACCGCAAAAGCCAATTACAGGTCCGAAAACCCCCGAACGGTTGAAAAACTGTCTGGGCTGAAGGATGAGGAATGGGATTGCTGTGAGCGTGCGTGGGCACAGAGCTGCAGCATGGGTGAGAAAAGCGATGCTGGCTCTTGATGCCAGCGGGGTTGTGGATGTGTGAGCAGTGCCCGGGGCTGGCTCTGCTCCCACGCTGCTGGTGCTGGGGCCAGTGGGTGCTGAGGGCCCCGCACGCCGTTGCTGGGCAGCCAGCAGCTGCAGTTTCTTCCAGCCAAGGGACAAGGAAAGGTGACGGCGCGTGGGGTATCTGTTTTGTGGATGAGGGAACAGTGTGCCAGACTGATGTCACTTCTATCTTTTTGCACGTTTTTGAGGCAGGTTTTGCAATCTCCTGAGGAGCACCGTGATTTCAGGCCACTGGCAAATCTGGCTGGTTTGTTGAGACCTGTGTGGGTGATGGCTGCACTCCCCTTTCCCCCAGGCAAGCTGCTGAGCTGAGGGACAGGGGACACAGCTGGTCAGCTGGTGGGAGCTGACGGTCCGATTTCATGCATAAACCATGCTTCCTGTGGGACACAAAAAGCTTCTTGTGGAACTTTTGTCAGCTGGGACTTGGAGGTGCTCAGCCAGTTCCTCAAAGAGCTCAACCGGTGGTTTTATGAACCATTTTTGTCTTATCTGAGATCCAGGTTTTGGGGAAAGGCCTGCAAGAGCTGGATACCCCCGGTGACAGTGCGAAGCGGCCGTGGTGGTCTCCCTCTGCCCATGCACATGTGCAGCCCAATCCAGCCCTGGGCTGGTCCACAGCTGGAGGTCAGGCTGCATTGCCCCAGGGCCACTCAGCACAAGAAAGGTTTGGGATAACTCTGTCTGCTTTCCCCCAGAAATCTGGTGTGTGTGAGGCACCAGCCAGCAATGGCAGATGGAGAGGGCATCTGCAGTACTCCTGGGGGGGAAATGGCACCTCCTTTCCATTGCTTCTTCACACAGGCTGGGTCTAGGAGGCATCTCAGGTTTGGGGCAGGTCAGCTCTGTGGGGCATGGTGGGATCTGGCAAGGAAGGGACAAATGTGTTGGCAGCAAAGAATAACAGTATAGCAGGAAAACAGCAGAGTAACTTCCCAGATGGAGCAATTAGTTTTCTTTTAGACCTGCAGAGCTTCAGCAGTCCTTCCAGAGTCCTTTTGCCTCCACTGTATTAATCTTTTTCCTGAGATGGAAGGATTAGTTTTTGTTCTAAATATTTGCTCCACATCAGAGAAAATTAGATGATGGTGATTTTGCAGGGCCATAGAGCACTTCTTCCCCATCACTCTTTCAGCAGAACAGATTCTCCTGGCTGCTTTACACGGTGAGCTGCTAAGGAGCCTAAGAGAAGAGGTTGGTTGTGGTGCCAAGGTAGATGCCTCTCTGCTTATTGTCCTGACTTGCAGCTTCTAGATGATGTGCTGGATCTGTTCAAGAAGAGGGAACGGACTGTCCCGGATAGCTGATTTCATGAAAGACTGGTGTAGCAGCTGCTGCAACCTCACCCTGAGTGAGTGGGTGCCCATTCACCCCAATTTGCATCACCTCCTGGAGACAGCTCTGAGAGCAGGGCTGAAGTGCTGCACAGGGCACTATGGACAGACACCGTAACCTCACAGACGGGGCGATAATGAGGTGGTTGAATGCCCTCCAGTCACTGGGGAGACTGCTGAGGACTGCAGCTCTGCAAAGGTGGTTTATCGTACCATCCCTCAGAGTCTTCCAAGTTTTCCCTTGTTCAGCTTTGCTAATTTAACCAAATCTAAGTTTAAATCAAGGCCTCAGTGTAATCTGTAGAGTTTGGTCATCTTGGTGCATTCAAAGAGATTTGCTGTTCATTGCAAAGTACTGTGAGCCATCAGAGAATCAGGTAAAATATCTTCCATTGCATGGAATAACTTTCTCCTTTCCAGCTTTTTTTCCATTTGCACTTCAACATCTGCTGTGGTCTCCCCTAATCAGTTAAGTACCACTCCAGACTACCAGATTTCAATAAGGAAAGGCCAACTACTCCTCTTACTACATCTGCTTATTGCCTTCTGATTGAATTTCTAGTGGATTGACCAGGAATTTGAGTAGTGAAAATGAACTACCCCTTCATTTAAACCTTTTATGAAAGCGCCACTGGGAATCCTCAATGACAGCATTACACATCCTCCGCACAAGTCAGACTGAGAGGAGAAGCGTGATAATAGGACAGGGAATTTGCTACCATCTTCCCTGAATTTTAGGGCAAGGCTTTTGTAGCTGGGTGAAGTTGAAGTTTCGTATTTTATTGAAGAAGTGTTGGTAGCTCTTGGTTGAATTTTGTTTGCAGCTGGAAGCTTAGTGAAGCAGGGACCTGTCTGAGCGTGAGGTACATTCTGTGCACTTCGAATTTATTTCCTGTCCAAATCCTCCTGAAACGTAAAGGGCGAGCAAAGCCTTACTATATTGCCTGTGTCTTTCTCTTTGTGGAGATGTTGTAAGACATCACTAGCAGCCACAGTGCCAAAGTACAGGCTGAGTCCCTGAGGAAAGATGCCACCTCCCTGGGAGTCCAGACAGTGCACCTACAGCTCCCCTCCACAGCAACTTGCTGCCCAAATATCAACGTGCTGGCTTTTCATCCCTCTGTTATCTTGGAGGGTGATGGCGGGAGGCAGTAAGCCCCTGCTCAGGAATATGCTTCTCTCTTTTTGTTGTGAAAAGAGCTTTTCCTCTGGCCAGTTACAGCACTGAACCTTTCTGGCCATAACCAGCCTGGTATCGGTGAGTCACGGCTCCAGAGCACTCAACAGGGAGTTATATTCCTCGCACAAAAAGCCTTGTGCTCATTTTCAGTCGCTTCCTAGGTGTCAAATGACCCTGGGACCAGGTTTGCACCTTGCTTTAAACAGCCTGTCACTTTCCTTAGCTTCAGTGACTCGGGATGCTGTTTACTAGTCCCTTTTGTTGTGCTGAGGCCACGGGCTCACTCTTTGCCGTGTTTCAACCATCTTTTGTTTTCTTTTCCAGCAGCTGCAGGTGGTTCCTTTATTCGGCGATATGCAGATAGAACTGGCCAGATACATTAAGACCAGTGCTCACTATGAGGAGAACAAATCCAAGTGAGTGCCTGCCATAATGTCTCTTGGCTTCTGTGTGTTTCCCGAAAAGCTGTGGGAGCTGCATCTCTCCGGCGTGCGTGAGGTCTGTGCACGGGTTCCCGTGTGTGTCCCTGTGAGGTGTGAGTCCTGGCGTGGCAGTTCTGTGTGCACATGTGTACCTCCCTGTCCCTGCATGGGAAGCTGTCCTCGCCAGCTCCTGCGTGCGTGTGGGCACAGAACCTCCGTGTGAACCGTCCCCCCGTGCGCAGGCAGGGAGCGGGCAATGCCTGTCCCTCCGCTCCCGCTGGCAGAGGCTGGGAGGGTGCTTGGTGGCCGGGCGAGAGGAAGGGAAGGTGACTGGCACCTGGATCGGGGACAGCCGTGGAGTGCTTGCGAGGTGTGTGAGTGCGAGCGGCGTGTTCCTGCTCTGGAGAGATTTTAATCCACATTTTCACGTCTCGGGGACAAAATCTTCCAGAGCATGAACAAGGCAGCGGACCTCTCTGCAGCAGCCAGGGCATCTCTTCTAGCTCAGGCAGGTTTCGTGAAGAAGGGCTGTGAGAAGGAGGGATGAACCAGGGGCTCAGATGCACTGGAAATGAATAAATGTCATGGGAGAAGGGCAGAAGTAGAGTCTTTACTGGTGGTGCTCAGGAGTGGAAAGCACTGCTTCCCAGCCTGGGTTGACAGGCGGTTTGCTGCTCCCGAGAGGTGAATTTGCAGGCGTTGTTTCAGATCACACCAGGCGTGCGTGAGGCCCCACCTGTCTTTGTACCTTTGCATCATGCCCAGTTGGTGGTAGGAGGATCGGTGTTAGGTTTGGATACCCTCGGAAAGGCATTTGCAGCCACATGTAAGCAAAGATCACCTGAGCTGTGTCTGGCTGGAATCGCTGGTGGCAGCCTGGCTTTCACCGGCAAGTGGCCGTTCACTTGTGGGACCATATCACATGGAAGTCAGATTTCTCCGGCGTCTGCAAGAAGCAGCCTGAGCTATGGCTTCAGTAGGACACGAACTAACCTGCAGTCTCATCTCTCGGCTTCTGTTTGTTTGTCCCCTTCCACCCCAGAGCATCGGGCTTTTCTGCCCACCACTCCCATGAATGGCCCTTCCGAAGGCTGGTTGAAAAGTGCCAATTAAATGTACACAAGAAATTTGAAAACAGCGTGGCAAAATCTCAAATTGAAAATTAAAAAAAAAAATCTAAAAAGTAAATTTAAAAAATATTTTCAAAAACTCACTTTCAATTTTTAAATTCTATCCCAAACCATTAAGAAAGCACATTTCAACAAAACATATGTCAGCTGCATTCATCTTCCCATCCCAAAACCAAGGAAGCTCGTGGGCTGTTTACCTGTGCACAGTTTTAGTGTCTGTCTTGAAATCACTCTCCGGGTCTGTGCCGTACCTCACTAACCGACGTTTCTTCCTCACTCGCTTGCTTTCCCAGCAAATTGCATGGGACTCCCAACACTAACTCTGCCGAGGTGGTTCCATGTAATCCCCATTTCTTACTAATAATGTTTTTGTCACTTTCTTTCCCTGCCTGTCTCCATGAAAGTGGAATTAATTGGTGTTTTTCCTGCATGGCGCTTTGTTTCTGCACTGTGGACTAGGTTGTGTGTGGCAGGGAGGGCTGGTGCAGCCCTGGCCGTTCCTGCTAACCTGCCCATTGTCCGGGGGTGAGCACAGGACATTGGAACGGGTAAGAGTGGAGCGATGGGACTGTGGGAGGATGGATTTCATAAGGGATGACATGGCCCAGCACTTCCAGGACCTTCTACCACCACAACTATTGGTAACAAGTGCCTCACAGTTAACTGTAGGAATATGTCTTCATGTCTATGTCCATATCAGAGGCAGGTTTCTCACCTTCCTTTTGTACAGCCAGTTGAGACTGGAGAAGATTACTATCTTAAGATGGACAATTTTTTTTATCGGGGAAAAAAAGTAAATTCTGAACTTTTACATTGCGATGACACAGGAAGATGTGAGAATCTTGCTGACAGACATTTGCTTGCCCAAAGCATTTTGGTGGAGCTGTTCTGCTTCTATGTTTATGGCTAATACAAGACGGGGTAAGAGGAAATGTGACTTCATATGACTGTGCCTTTGGAAGGGGAGCGCTGCCTTCTTTTAGGGACCCATTACACCATTACACAGTACATGTGGCTCAATGCAAATGAGAATCGAGTTCATTGAATCCTATTCTGCCCATCATTTTTTCTCAGGGCTGTTTGCTGAGCAGGTAATGTGAGCCAGAACCAAAAACAGAGTGGGAGGGATATCACCTTGCTGGCTCCTTGCAGGAGAAGGCAGCATGACCTAGCTCTTTCAGACCTGGAGGGATGACATTTAAGGGAATGATTATCCTTAGGTTTAGCAGAAGGGATGCAAATGATGCTGATGCTCTGCAGTTCATCCTCCTTTGAAAGCTTGTCCAACGGTGGCCACCTCTGTCTGTGGGAGTGGGTGAGCCCCACATGGAGAGCAGCCTTCAGGATGGGTGGAGCAGAGATGTTCAGGCTTAAAGGTGAGGCAAGTAACCCCATCATGTTTTTGAGATCACTTCTAGAAGACTTCACTCACCCAAGCGACATGAGAGAGAGAAGATACAGTCTGACATTTGGCCTGAAGGTGGCACGTCTTGAGCATGTTGAAGTGAAGAGAGAGCAGTTGAACCCAAGGCTTTGTCCCTGTGGGGTGTCTGAGTGGAGTCCTGCCCTTGAAACTCTTGCTTTTTTGCCCAGGTGGACGTGCACTCAGAGCAGCATAAGTCCCCAGTACAACATCTGCGAGCAGATGGTCCAGATCCGAGATGACCACATCCGCTTCATCTCAGAGCTTGCTCGCTACAGCAACAGCGAGGTAAGCTCAGTGGGTAGTCACCATAATCGGGCTCGTTAGACAGAGGGTGGGAGAGGATAAGTGTGGCAGAAGTATGGTCTGCCAAGGATGTACAGTGAGGGGGGAAGAAGGAAACAACTGGAAGAAACGGCTTCTTGATCTAGCAAAAACCCCAGAAGTTATGAAGGGCCCCTGCAGGTGCAAAATTATACGCACTGGAATATCTACTGCAAAACTTCTGCACTTTGGCCACAGCTCAATAACATAAGATGCAGATTTTTTTTTGTAACTAAATGTTTATTATCAGCCAGGTGGCAGAACACCCACGACTTGTAAATGGCTCTTTTCTGTTACATAGAGCTATTGATCAGGGCTTTGAGGAAAATTCATGAGAGCATCTCTGCTCTTTTAATTATTGAATGTCGGAGCCCTCTCTGATATGATTGTGACTGTTTTTTTGCAGATGTCTGATCCTCATTCATCACTGTTAGTTTAATGAACCATTTTCTCATCCTTTTTCTTCTCGGCATTTGTAAGTGCTTATTTGAACTTTAAATCAGTAAAGGACTCTCAAGGATTTCAGTAGTATTAGACCATCACAAAGGAATGGGAAAGTGAAATGAAAACAGTCAGTTATTTGCTCTGAGGTGACAGGTCAGACTCATTTTTCTGTAGGAAATAAATTGTCTGCCTGGGTAAAAAGAGCCTTGCCAAGTTATGTTCCTCTTCCTGAGGGACAGCATATGCACTGCACAATTTTAGCTTGATCATAAGGACACAGGGAATTCATTTCAGCTGGGATTTGAAAGAGAGATCTGTGACTGCTGTTTGGCTCAGTGAAGTCTCCACAGCAAGTTGCTGTGTCTAGCCCTGACGTGATGTGATGTTCTCCAGGTCGTCACGGGCTCAGGACTGGACAGCCAGAAATCAGATGAAGAGTACAGGGAGCTCTTTGATTTGGCTTTACGGGGGCTGCAGCTGCTGTCCAAGTGGAGTGCCCATGTCATGGAAGTGGTGAGTGTGTAATGTCTTCCTCTTCCCAAGTGAGCATGGACATTAACACGCATGTGACAGAGACTGTGAAAAGGTGAGCTTGCTTTCATGCCACCTAGCTTTAAGCCATTAACAAACATGCTAAGATCAGGCAGCTAATGACCTGAATATCCTCTGTACCAAATGGAGAGATGAGCTTGATCATCCTGGACCCAAACCACCTTTGGCAGGTGCTGAGGTGTTCCCAGTGATGTTAGAGGGGGACTGGGACTGTTCTGACCTCAACACCTTGGTTAAGTAGTGAAAGCTCTTTAGGATGAGTCTGGGTCTCCAGCAACTAAAACTGTAATTCAAATGATGAAAATTTCGACCACATCTCAATACAAGTCCATGGATGTCAAAGGCCCAATATGACTGACAACCTCCCAAATAAACAAAACCAATAATTAGTACAGTGATAATAAAGCCATGAAGAAGCACAAATTCTGCTCCCAAAGGAATGTCAAACAATTCTAGTAATACCTAGGGAGTGTTTTCATGGCATAGGGCCATCTTCAGTCTTTCCAGCCTCGCTTCTTACTCATTGCAATATTGACAGTGCCCCTTTCCATCTTGCAGTACTCTTGGAAGCTGGTTCATCCCACAGATAAGTTCTGTAACAAGGATTGCCCAGGAACAGCAGAAGAGTATGAGAGAGCCACCCGGTACAACTACACCAGTGAAGAGAAGTTTGCCTTTGTGGAGGTAGGTGCCAACTGCACAAGAGTAAGAGCCAGCCAGGATTGGTTTCTTGCCCATGTTCCTCAGGCCTGGGGAAGAGAAGGGAAGGGCATTTCGCCATACCCAGCTGGTTTGTCACCCCTGTTAAGGGATTAAGGGTTCCCACATCCCTGCGGCCCTTAATTTGCCCAGAACTAAGGAGTAAATTAAATTATTAGGAGCTCCTACTGGGATAGAAACAAAGCAATGCTCTTTTCTTGATACTGCTTTTCTTATGCTGTATTTGTGTGCTGGAGAAAGACAGAGATGAATCCTTATGTTTTGTTAATATTGCTATATTATGCTTCTCCTGGCCTTAAAAGCGGGTTCAGGGCTCCTGCAAAAAAAGTGTGTGGGCTTGCAGATCAGCATGGTCTGGACTAATATCAGGAGCTATGTTCATGCTCTGTGCAAACAGAAAAGATCCCCAGCCAGTCCCCAGGACCCATCAGTTCTCTGTCTGGCTGCCTGTGGGCAGTGGGAGTGGTCCTCTGAGCCTGGCTGTGGGTTGTCCTCAGACCATCATCTTGCCTTACACAGTCCAAGGCTGTTTGAATATTGCCTTAATTTTTGTGGCTGTCTCCCTTCTGGGAATTGTTACTGTACCCTTCTGCAAGGAAGACTGTGCCCTGGTGCGGATGGAGATCTGTGCAAGCCAGGCATCTGCACCCACGTGTGGAGTATGTGCCATTTCCTGGGATTGTTTGTTAAGATATAAAGATATCAAGAGATCAGGAGTGGAAACAGCCTGCTAAGGGACAGGGGCCATTTTCAAGAAACTGGTTGTGTAAATGCTCTCCTCAGCTTGTTGTGATCTGTAAAGCAGACAACAACTGGACCTAAGTTCCTTGAGTAGAATTAATTTAGTCCCTAATACTCATCATGTTGGATTTATGGACCTCTTCATACAATGGAAAAATAACAAACGCATCTGTTCTTAATTTTTGCTTCAGGTAATTGCCATGATCAAAGGTTTGCAAGTGCTGATGGGCCGGATGGAAAGTGTCTTTAACCAAGCCATCCGCAACACTATCTATGCAGCCCTGCAGGACTTTGCCCAGGTGACTCTGCGAGAACCACTCAGGCAGGCAGTCAGAAAGAAGAAGAATGTTCTGATCAGGTCAGTCTGTCCTTCTTGAAAGTGGAAAGCCCACATATTTATTTGTGTAACCCATTTTTACTATATAAGCATGTGGCCCTGTGTACCCCTCAGGGTACACAACCAGCCAACAAAACTTGGCCAGCGGCTCTTTCCAAAGTAACTTTTTAGGCACGGCTTCCCCAATAACAAGTGTATGTCCCCACCTCAGATACTTTTCGTCCCATTTGTGCACAGCAGGGAATAATTTCATCTTGATTTGGAACCAAGTTTAAGCATTGCTTCCCTCTCCCACCCACTCCAGTGTCCTTCAGGCAATTCGGAAGACCATTTGTGACTGGGAGGGAGGTCGAGAGCCTCCAAATGATCCTTGCCTGAGAGGTGAGAAGGATCCTAAAGGTGGATTTGATATTAAAGTCCCACGGCGAGCAGTAGGACCATCAAGTACACAGGTATGTAAATCTCCGTCTCCTGTGTAGGGATTTAGTGTCCTCACAGCCATGTAGGACTCTCCCATCCATTGGATAAGCAGCTGTTTCTGTTGTCTCTTCCACAAAGTTTTCACACTCTTGTCTGTTAAATGTTGCTTTGGTGCCTAGTTTGTTGTATAGTTCCCAAAGCTCCCCTTTTTGGGGATGTAATTATTTGTAGCTCAGTATGATGGTGGCTTATGGGTGCAGAGAGTAGTAGCCACCTAGGAGAAGTGTTATTTTTTGTTGCAGAACACTGTGGCTGTGTCTGGTAATGCCTTACTGGAGAGTGGTAACTGCATGTTAACTTTCTTCCAAAGCTTTACATGGTGCGGACCATGCTGGAGTCTCTCATAGCAGACAAGAGTGGCTCAAAGAAGACTCTGAGGAGCAGCTTGGATGGGCCGATAGTCTTGGCCATTGAGGAGTTCCACAAGCAGTCCTTCTTCTTCACCCACCTTCTCAACATCAGTGGTGAGGTTATGGCAAGGGGGAGGTTTGAATTCAACTCTTTTGTGCTCAGATAGGCAAAGGTAGACCATCTTTGCTCCTCTTTGACCAATGCAGAAGATTTTCCTTCATTTTTCCCGAATGTTGTACTTTTGGCTGGTACAGGTATGTTTCTGGGTAATATTCATTAAGTGAACAGGAAGGAGTCGGCAATAGCAAGTAGCTACAAGTCATAGTTTAGTTTCAAGGACTGGAGGTTTTTTTCCATCCCAGATGAACATCTGAGCCAGTGGGCACAAAAGAAATCTTCCAGAATAGCTCTGAGCCATTGAAATCAAAAGGAGCTCTAGATCAAAAGGAATGACTCCTTCTTTCTTCTTCCACTACAAAGTGCTCAGACAGTAGGGACATGGTCTGGAATTAAAAACAGAGACATCCCAGAAAAATGTTCCCTACCCAAAACCAGTCCAATGAGAGGCTACAGCAGCTACTTCCCTTGCTGCCGTCCCCAGGGGGGTAACATGGGTGCCCTCCCACTGGGGGGATCTCCTCTGCATTTCAGAAGCGCTGCAGCAGTGCTGTGACCTGTCCCAGCTCTGGTTTCGGGAGTTCTTCCTGGAGCTGACCATGGGCCGTCGCATCCAGTTCCCCATCGAAATGTCCATGCCCTGGATCCTCACGGACCATATTCTGGAAACCAAAGAACCCTCCATGATGGAGTAAGAGCCGATGAGCTGTGTCGGAACTGTGCACGCACTGGGGCTTGGGATTTTGTTTTGGAGAAGGGTAGGCTGGTGATGAACAATCTTTTTGATGTGGGAGGGAAAATAGATGTTTCTTGACTTGCTGTCACATGAATGTGTACTGAGTGAATACCTTGTTAGCAGACGCACACAGGCATCTTCCTGGCACTTACTTATGCATCAAAAAACAGCAGTTGGCAACTGCTATTTGCATGTGGGCACGACTTGATGGTGCTGTCATCTGCACGCAGCAGTCAGGCAGCATGTGCAACCCAAGGGATGTGGGCCCTGGCTGAAGCACTTAAACACTTTTATATACACGATAAATGATGAGAGGAATTGCTGTTATGCTGTTCATAATATCTTCCTGTTTAGGAAAAGTTTGTTTTCCATTTTACAGCTGTTGTCAGAACACTTTGTAGAGTGAGGGCAGGGTGAAATTTTTTTTATGGGCAGAGAAAGAGCAAACATTGATTGAACAAGTCACAGTTAGCTCAAATCCAGATATGTTCTAGCTGCTTCCAGCAGGACACAAGAAGCGAGAGAGGGGCTGGAGGGAGTGGAAGTGATAGGAGTGAAGTCTAGGAAAAAGTTATTTTTCGCACTGAGCAGGGCATATGCACTGGCTGACATTTATGCTGATACACTCCAAAGTTTAAGACATGATCTGTCTTCTTGCCCTCAGGTATGTACTGTACCCCTTGGACCTCTATAATGACAGCGCATATTATGCCTTGACCAAGTTCAAAAAGCAGTTCCTGTACGATGAAATTGAAGCTGAAGTAAGTTTTCTTCATCCTTATGGTATGGAAAGAGCTCAGTGTGGTCACATTGCCCTGTTTCACAGCCCCACCTAGCAGTTCATTGAATTCATCATAGGCATCTCGTGAAAAAAATATCCTATCAGACTGATAAGTATTCAGAAGATCATGATTTCCAGGGAGTTTACAGACTGCTAATTAAGGGCTTCAGCTTAGCTGTACCCATGGGGAACCGTGGACACCAAAGGCTGTCAAACACTTGGGGGCATGGAAGAGTCTGTCTGATGGGCTCTGTCTGAGGGTTATGAGACATCAGAAGAAAATGAGAAACTCGAGATCCCTGAGAGAGAAGGATGACTGGCGATGGGGGACCAGGACCTCTAAGAACATGCAGAACTCTTTAGTATGTGAGAACTGCAGTGTGGTTTTTAAATAGTGTGACATACATGTATATATTAAATTAGAGCTCTGTGTTGAGTTATATTGATCTTGCATGTGTAGGAAGGAGCTGCTCTGTGCTGAATACACCCTCATGACGTCTTGCTTTTTCTCCCCCAGGTGAATTTGTGCTTTGATCAATTTGTGTACAAGCTGGCGGATCAGATCTTTGCCTATTATAAAGCAATGGCTGGCAGGTAGGGGAACCTGAACCTGACTGCTGATGATGACTGATGATATCACTGCATCCAAATTGCTGTTAAACAAAAGGTTCCCCTCAGGGAGTAGCTGCTGCAAGTAGACATAACAAAATAGATCATCCCAGTCCCACAGAGCAGGCTGTCCACATCAGACCAGTGTAGATGAGGAAAATTAAATAATGGTGGCAAGGAGACATGGTTAAAAGTGAAAAATAATAACTGGCGTCCTAAGTGGCTGTCTGAGTACAATTTCTGAGAGCAGCAGAACGGCAAACTGAACCTATTGAAGACATATCCTTGCTTGACTTCTGTTTGTGTATCAGGCAGTTGAGTGGAAGCCTCCCATCTCTTAAGAAACAGGAATAGGCACTTTTCCTCACCCTAGTAAAGCAGCAGGACCTGTAAAAATTAGAAGGGTACTCAATGTCTTAAGTCACACATCAGAACAGCTGACTGTAGGACTTCTGCAGTCACTTGCTCCCTCGTGGGGATATAGGCCCTTTGTGACATTTCCTTCTTATAAATTTAAAGAAAATGGATGAACTCCAGTGAAAATCCTCCTCTCATGTCCCCAAAGGTTAACCAAGTCTTCAGGGTAACACTGCAAGGAGTTTGGTCCCTAGATCACATCTGGCCTTAGAGGAGGACAGCAATCACCATCACCAACCAGTTGTTCCCACAGCAGATCTTCAAGGAGGGAGCACACCAGTACCTGTTGCTAACGAAATCCTTCAGCACAATGTTTTATCTTTTTTCAGTGTTTTATTGGACAAACGTTTCCGGGCTGAATGTAAGAATTACGGGGTGATTATTCCATACCCACCATCCAATCGCTATGAAACACTGCTCAAGCAGAGGCATGTCCAGGTACCGTGCAAGCAGTAGCCTCCAGTACTCACAGCTCTTGGTCTACTCTCCTTTTGTTGGTGGGTGGTACCCTAGGGCTGGGCTCAATTGAGGTTGACGCTGGAATGAGAGAGTTGAACCTGTTTCTAATACACTGCACTCATGCATGGGATTCAAGGGGAAAACAAGTTACACCCCACATTTGCCTCCCTTCCCTCTTAAGTAATGGTAAACTCAAACGAGACAGTTGCATCAGCACTTTCACATTTAAGCAGATTTGGATTTTTGGTTCTAATTTGTGTCTGTTATTAAAAAAAAAAAAATAAATAAAAAAAAGAGTAGCTTTTCTCTATCTGTATGTCACATGCAAATCTCTCTTTTCCCAGTTGCTGGGTAGGTCGATTGATCTGAACAGACTCATCACCCAGCGTATCTCAGCAGCAATGTACAAATCGTTGGACCAAGCCATTAGCCGCTTTGAGAGTGAGGACCTGACGTCCATAGTGGTAAGAACTCTTGTTATTGACCGAGGGTATGAATAGAGAGAATAATCCACTGCTGTGGATACAACTGTGTTCTTCCTCAAGTCCTATCTAGAGTAGGTTTCAGCCAGCTGTGTATTCTCCTTTAAGCTGCTGTACTATTTCTATTTATGCAGCTCTAATTGCATTATTATTGGACCATTAATTATCTGTGTAAGTCATAAGGTGACAGTCAGCAGTCATATTTTGCAGAGCTCACACAAGAGTCCTGTAACCTGGGAGAAGGAAGTCTCGGGTTTAGTTCCCCCTGTGGATAAAGGTGTCTGAGACATCGTTTGTGTCGGTACAGGATTTGTTGCCTTTGATACATTACAGGAGCATCAGAGTCAAGTAGTATAAAATTACCTGTTTCCACCTTTGAAGGATTCTGATGTGAAAGCCACACAGTGCTCAGTGGGGAACAAATTAATCTTGCTTCTTGCAGGTTTAGGAGATACTCAACCAGGACCTCATGAGTAGAAGTGAAATTGGCCTCTGCCACTGAGTGAAATTAATGTCTTCAGCATTTGCTGTATCCTCACCTGGAAAGTTCTGTGTGGGTGGATATCAACTCATTCCCCAGGCAATTAAGTGAGCTGTTTCTGTTGTCATCTTGGTAATATGTTGCATTTGCTGTTGCTTTATGTGCTACAGGAGCTGGAGTGGCTCTTGGAAATCAATCGCCTGACTCACAGGTTGCTGTGCAAGCACATGACTCTGGACAGCTTTGATGCCATGTTCCGGGAGGCCAACCACAATGTCTCCGCACCCTATGGGCGCATCACCCTCCACGTCTTCTGGGAGCTCAACTTTGACTTTCTACCCAACTACTGCTACAATGGATCCACCAACAGGTGAGGAGGAAAAGCAAGGAAAGGGGACACCTGCAGACCCTGCTTTTCTTTCCAAAATGGCAAACCTGCCACATAAAACTCACATGCATTGAGCTTCAGTTTTCATTCCCTATGCGATGTAACAGTTACAGTTCAAATGAAGCCAAAGCCCAGTAGCTCCCCTTGGCCTTGAAAATGTTAGTAACAAATTCAAGCAACACAGTTGGACAGTGATTGCAAGCACCTGAGCTAGTTTGGTTTAGAAGACTGGTTTGCAGAGCAGCAGAGCTCTGGTAGCTGCTCATATAAGGGTTCTTTGCCTGCCCCAAATGACAAGAAACCTCACCTTTGGTAGGTTAAACTCACATTTTACACCGTCAAAAGATTGGGGCAGGAGTTTGCATTCCAGTTCAGGTAGCTCAGGTGATGAATTGCTAATTAGTCTGCAGCTGCAGATTGCCATATCTGCACTCAGCACAATTAACTGGTCCCTGACTGCTTTCCTCCCCGTCTCCCATGCCCACCACAGGTTTGTGAGGACAGCAATCCCCTTCACACAGGAGCCCCAGCGGGACAAGCCAGCCAACGTTCAGCCCTATTACCTCTACGGATCCAAGGTCAGTAAATGAACCACAACAGCCAGAAGGGGTGGATGTTGGAAGTATTTATTTATGAAGAAATGCAAGAACTAGTTCATTAAGAGAACGGCGGGTGCAAATATGCAGACTCACAAACCCATGTGAAACCAAAAAGCCATGCAAGAAGCAGATTCAGTGTGCTTTTGCTATTACTTTCCCACATTCTTCTCCATAACATGCCTATGTCGGGAGATGCTGACTTGCGCTTGGCATTGCAACTGTGACTTGGTCTCCGTGCCAGAGAGAGTGAGTTGAGTTCCTTCCCAAGGAAGTTGCCACTTCAGGAATCCCATTTGTAGTTCAAAATGGGAATTACTAAAATATTTGTGTGTAAAAATATGGACTACTGAATACTGACAAAAATCTCTCATCAGCTGCGATGACTATTTTTACAGGCATTATGAGGGCTTGGGGTGTGATGCTCAAGTGTGAAACTGCTAGAGTGGAGTTTATTTCTTGTGGACGTTGACTCCAAAGTGAACCTACAGCACTGAGGCAGATTAGCTAACTAATGACACTACAGTCGGCCAAGCCTGGCTGTTCCCAAAGAGCTGGCTTGGGTTCTTTTTAAAAAAAAACAAAACACCAGCACCTGAGAATATTTTTGTCACTTGACAAAAATTTTTCTCCCTGCGACCAGTGTCCCCACCTCCTGTTCTACCCTGGGACAAACAGCCCCTATGGACACACAGACAGTCCTGTTGGCAAGAGCTGGGAAAGGACAGCACAATCCAAACCTCTGAGCAGGGTCTGCCTCTGTTTTGCTCTCATTGAAGGCCATTCTGTGGCAAGATGGCCCTTTTATCATCGCTGGTTTTGTAGGAAAAAAAGCAGTGGGGGGAGCTATATGGACTCTCCCTCATGAAACTAGAGCTCCTCATTAGCACGGTGGTCATGGGGACTTCCAGAAGCTCCTCTCTCATCCCATCATTCAGGGGTCCCTCTGGTGAACTGCTCTCTTCTCCCACTTCTTCAGGGCTGGCATTGGGGTGCTTCAGCCTCGCAGCCCGGTGGCACCGTGCAGACCATAACTGCAGGCAGCCGTAAGCCAGGAGAGCAATGAAGCAGAGGAGCAGCAGGCTGCTCACCATCCACATGGAAGTGGTAGGTTCATGCTTAGAACCGCCAAAAACCAGGGGGGTTTTGTCCAGAGTGTGGAAGGTGGTGCAGTGGTTGCTGGAGGGATAAGAGTTCTTGCACGTGATGCAGAGGACGTAGATGGTGGATGGCGTGAGTCGGTGGAGGACGAGAGAGCTGAGAGGGTGAGGAACTCGTTCCTCACGGTGGAAGTTTTGGCGTAAATAGCCGGCGAAGACGCTGTTCCAGTTGGGACGGTACATGACATGGTAGTAGTTCTCTGGACAGGGGTTGTTCATGGCCCAGGAGACAGTGGCACTGGTGTAAGTGATGTTGTGCACTTCAATGTTCATCGTGCCCCTGAAACCAGATGCAGGGAGAGGCTGATTTGTGTACAGGCTCAAAGGCCACTGACATCACGAAATCTTTCCATCAGCTTTAGTGGCCCTTAGATTGGAGCCAGGACTATGCCTGGCTAGCTGAGATTAGACACTAATTCCTAGGTGGCTAAAATTACAGAAGATGGATCCTGCTGGCACTCAGACTACTGTATCACCCTTCTTCATAGCCAAAAACCCAGACTGGGACATAGGGCATAATTTGTGCTCTAGTTAGATGTTTAAAAAAATTCTCTTCTTTCTGACTAGTTTTCCATATAGGAAGCTTTTTTAGCTTTCTTGTTTCCCGTGGAATAGAAAGGATACTGCAAGTGTGATTAATATAAACTGATCATTAAACTAACTCCAGCTTGTCTTGTGAAACTGCCAATAGATATTTTGATTTTACACCTGAATGCATAATGACTAATTCACTGGTTTGTTACTGCGTTTTCTGTACCTTACTTGTTGCTTAATAGAGTATAAACTCTTTCTGTTCTTGCAGCATCTCACATGTAATATCAGGATATTAAATGTGAAATCTGAAGGTTGGTGAAATATAAAATCAATGCCTTTAGGGAAATACAGATATACAAATAATAAGTACAAAGCTCTCCCCCAGATAAAAGACACCGATCACTAACAAATTACTGTTTAGCAACAGCCACAAATCACTTCAGTACATCACCTCTTTAGATCTCCAGAGGGCTCTCTGTGCTTTGTTGCAGGGTTCTCTCTCCCAGCCGTCTGAGTGCTCAGAGCAGGAGCTGCATGCACTAGAACCTCTTTCTTTTTTTCCTTCTTCCTCTCTCTTTTAACCTTTCCCTTAATTCACTCGAGAATCATCTCATCTTAGTGACTGTTTTTACTGTCATACACCCATCGCTGAGCCCTCCCAGAGCAGCCTCTTACCTCCCCAGGTCGGTGGTGGCCCGTGGATGCTGATGAGTAGCGTGGCTATGGGCAGGCAGAGCCCTCCCCTCTTCCCACCGCTCGCCTCCCTCCTGCCTCTGTGAAATCCCTTCACCACGCGCTGCCTCGTATTATACCCGTCTGGGGCTCCGTCATCTCTCACCATAGCAACCAATAAGAAAGGATGGGCAGGCATCTTTGAGTGATTTGGGAATGTTATCCCTAAAAGCTTTTGTCTGGGAGAAGCATGTGTCTCTGAGGTGGAAAAACAAACCAGGTAATTTTGTTTGCTGGGTTGTTTGGGGGGTTCTTTTTTTCCCCTCTGTCCACAGCCTCCCATCAAGACCATCACTACCCTCCCCACCACCACCACCCCCCCCTGCAGACTCTGTGCTTAGAGACACTTTGCACGTGGTGTGAAATCCAGGATCCTGGCTAGTGGTACCCATTGATAGTGTAGCACTGAGGGGCTTTGTCTTTAAATCTCTGATCTCTTGCACGTTTAAGCTACTGATTTAAGCAAAAGCCAGTGTGCACTAGATTTCCATCCCTGGTGCCACATCCCTGGTGACTTTTAATTTTTTTCCAAGCTGTGTGATAGGAGTAGGAACTGGGTTTTCAAAGACCTTGACCCCCGTGCGATTAAGACAGCCCCTTTGAATGCCCCTGCCTTATAGACAACTCAGGGATGTCCCTTGTAAGTCTGGCGAGAGAGAAGGAGGGAGAGGCAAATCCAGCACCAGCAGCCCTCAGAGTCTGTGGCCAGAAGGGGATAGAAGTGACACTTGGGACAGACGTGGCACTGGGCCTGGGTAAGGAGAAGCTCTGAACAAGTGACTCACTGCTTGAAGCCAAAACGTGTTTGAGAGATGAACTTTCCCAGAAGAATTTAATGCTGTGTCTGGAGTTATTTATTCCATGCTGTTGCTAGAAAGGTGCTTTTGAAGATCTTCTAAATATCAACAATGATCAGATGACACAAATTGCATCAGGAGAGGCTATTATAAGCCTGGGGAGTATGTGTAACCCTTGCTTTTGATTTACATTTTGCAGTTCTGGATGGTTTGGGTTTGTCTACCAAGATCTGTAATCTTTTCTGTCTCCATGAGGGAGCTGCAGGTGCCAGTGAGCCGAAAGCTGGAAGCAGAGATTAAAATAATTACGGGCAGGGATAGAAATGAAAGTGCTCCCAGGTGGCTTCCTGCTGCTTACATGGCTCGGTCCTGCTTACAAGTGCAGGGGGATAGAGAGCTCCTAGCTGGTCCCATGCTGTGTGTAAAGTGCATCCTTGCCTGCAGGGAGAGAGCTGAGGATACAAATGTTTGTTTCAGAAAGGTGGGTTACACGAGGTGGTAATGTTTTCATGAGAGAACTGCTTTCTTAGGGTGTTTTGGTCGTTGAGTTTAGCAGGGTTCACAGTTGCTTTGAAATTAAATTTCAGTTGTTCACAAAAAGGATGTGTTAACAGGAAGAGAGGAAACTGAGGAAAAGAGGAATAACTGGATTAGACCAGCAAAGGGTCCTGCTGACCTTTCTCCATGCCATGATCAATCCTGCTAGCTCAAAGGAAACCAGCAAAGCTTTCGGTGGTGTTGGTATTACCTGCTCCCAAAACCAAGCTTGGACCAGTTTACCCTGGTGATGAGTTCTCATTTCCCAGGATGAGAAGGTGCCAAAACCATGCCAATGCCAGGACGGCTCCAGCAACAGTGTTCCCCATATCTGCAGGTGGATCCAGCTCTGGCCCTGCCTGGACCCCTCACTCCTCACTGTAGGATGCAAGCTGTGGGCGTGCTCCGGTAGCCAGCAGAAATTGAGCCATTTTCTGCCATTCAGCAACTTATAAAACACAGCAGGTTGCCAAGGCTCTGACAAAGAAGCTGCAGAATTACTAGCAACCCACTACTTACTGCTTATTAACCACTCTTAGCTCTGTAAATGCTCTAGATTGAGTTTTGTTTATGTATTTTCACGAGTGCTTCTGGTTTTCTAGGCTCTGCTGGACCCAGAGTCCACACTTTCTCCAAATCCCTGCTTTCTTCCCCTGGTTGAATTTGTGCCCTCCCTTTTTAACGAGCATGCAGGCAGATGTAACCTGAAGGACACGGGCTGTAAAAATAATACGGCGCGTGAATGGGATGGAGCTGCTCTGGTTTCTGCTGCCTCATCTGCAGCAAGAGCACAAAGCTGGGGAGGAGCTGTGGTCGCTGCAGGAGGTGCTGGCAGCGGGCGCTGCTGATCCCCTCCAGCCCTCCCCTGGGCTGTGCTACCTGGCCTGCCACGGCCATCGCTTGCTGTGAGTTACAGCAGTGTATACAGTCCCTGAAAATCAGTAGTGGGTACAGTGAAGCATTATGCTGAGACAGAGAAAATATATACTGAGACAGAGAATATATACTGACCCAGCCTCTATTCACAGAATAGACAGAGTCTCAATACAGTGTATAAGCATCCCTGCTGCATTGTGCATGTCCTGTCTGTCCCAGCTAGGGAATGTGGGTTGGTTTTTTTGCATGAAAGTCTTAGCAACTAGCTGATATACATAACTATGGTAAAGCTTTATTAGGGAAAGTGAAGGTTGCTTGTGGCAGGGGAAAGAACCAGGCCATATTCAGGCTGCCTGACTTGGAGACCTTCCTCTGACAATTCTGGTCAGAGACTTGTTTTTCATTTTCTCAGCCACCATCTCAGCTGTCACACTGAAGTTAGGTTGGCTGGGAGCCTGGACAAGTCTTGGGCTGTGTGCAAGTCCTTTTTTGTCTCTAGATATATTCCTCTTTCATTAGCTCTTCAGGGGGGGTCTGGCACAGGAAGCATTATCTGTCTCTTATCCCTCTGATCTATTTTCTCAGATAAAACCCTCTCTGCCTTCCCTCAGGTGAGCTCGGACAGCCCTGGGTGATGGCCAACAACAAACTCAAAGACATGGAAATTATAACTGGGTTTTACTTTCCTTCATTTGCCACTGAATCTGTTCCAGAGCATGCCTAATAACCTCGTGGGCTCCCAGAGCTTCCACATGTGGATGGCTGTCCCTGAGACCTGGGTGCAGAGTGGGAGACCTGGGCTTGGTGGGAACTCTGTGCTGTGCTGCAAACCCCAGCCTGCTTGCACTCCCAGCCTCCTGGCCCCAAACCCTGCCTGGTTTTGGCCCTAAACTAAAGGTGGAGCAAACCTCTGCAGTGTCTTCAGCAGACTCCTGAGAACAGTGAAACTTCTTGAGATGGCGGGCTTTGCTCCTGTTCTGTGAGGGGGTGGGAGCAGCCACCCAGCACGGGGGAGCAAGCCGTGCCACGCAGCCAGCTTATGCCTTCGGCTGTTTTGGCTTAAAATACCCGTTGGTGTCATTTTTTACATCCTACAGTCTTTACCTCAAGCTGTGTATTTCACCCTTAAATGGAGTTATATTTTTAATTGCTGGCAGAGTAGCATTATTAGACGCAAGCCTGCTGCTAATGCGCTGTGTGGCTCTGCGGAGCGCTTGATGAACCTACCTCATCTTGCAGACAGGCAGGGATGAATCATCCCGCTCCTCTGCAGCCAGTGCACGTCCGAAAACATGTCTTCTCCCAATCAAACGGACTTATTGCCAGGACACCCACTTGAGGGAAAAGCCAGCTGGAAAGCTGCTCTCCAGCCCCATTAATCGACTGAGGGGTGAGGGAGCACTGCGAGGTGGGTGGCAGCACCAGCCGCTCGCTGCCTGTGCAGTGAAATGTCAGCCCCGACATGGGAAGATCCAACCAGTTGCTCCACATCACTGGTGGCCTGTCTCAGGGGACCATGGCACATGCACAGACTGAAGACCTGGCTCCTAAGCCGTGTGAGCAGCAAAGAGGCTTCCACAAATGAGCCTGGATTCATGACTGGACTGAAATGGAGGGATTGAGTTCCTCCCTAGTCTGGGTGAGCCACCGGTCTGCTAACTGTGGGGAAATGCCAGGGCAAAGGAGCCTATCTTGGGATGCAAGGAGCCATCCTGGGTCTGCCTGGCTCAATCCTGCAGCACAGTACTTTCTGGAGGTGCTGGTGCCCAGCCCTGGCTTCCCTCTGCGATGATGCTGTCAGCCATTTGGCAGATGTTACAGACAAAGCGTCACCTGGTGTTTAAACAAACACGCTTTGGAAAACAAACTACTGCTGGTTTTCACATGTGTCAGTGTGTGTATCTTGTGGCTTTGGACCATCCCCTTCCAGAGAGATTTTTAAAGATTTGGTTGTCTAAGGATGGAGACACAAACCTAAATAGGATGCTCAAAATCCCTTCTCTTAATAGGAGCAGGCATACAAGAAACTTTGAAAGTAGACTTCACCTGCCTAAATAATTTTTCAACTCTGGCCAGTGATTACTCAAGGCCCTTTTGTTTAGTTTTGATGGAAAAAAAGTTCACACACGTTGTGAATGAGTGCACCACAGCCTCCAAGGGAGCCTTTCCGTACATAGTAGTATAAAAGAGTTTTTTCACCTACCAGGACCAAGAGGTGAAACTGTACTTTGCCAGAAGTAGGGGACTTTCTAACTGTGTCATCTTTCCCTAGCTCTTTCAAAGAGAACTTGTGAACTAGAGTAGGCAATAAGCCATTGGACCAGAGCAGCAGGGCTGTTAACAAAAGTGAGGGACAATTAATTAATTGATTAAAGCAACTGACAAATCTACGAAGGCACAGTCAGTACATCAGTCCAGTGAATTCTATAGCTGAGAGCAAGGGAAAATACCTTTCAGCTCCTTAGCAAAGGGCTTCACTTTGTAACTTGTTAGTCGCTCAAATGAAGTGTTAAAGTGAATCTTGAGGAAGTGGGTCAGAATTGGAGGACAACTGAAGCCTTCAGCTGGCTGTGTCACCACTGCTGGGAGCAGCAGTGTTGGAGGATAGACAACATTTTGCCCTGTCCTGCTGCTTCAGCACTTGCTCCCTTTCACCTTCAGCTCCCTTGGCCTCGTTACTGGCAGGGAAGGGAATCCCTGGAGGGTCGGGTCAATGAGATCTGCGGGGACACAAGCTCCCTGCTCGTCAGGATGCAGTGTGCTTCTGCTACAAAGCGCTTGCACAAGGAGCAAAGTCTGCCTTGTGTGGTGCATTGGGGATACTTCTTAATCTGTTTTCTTATTCTTGTTTAAGAATGATCTTTTAGGAAGCAAGAGCCGGGGGTTTATCTATGCTTTGCTGGAAGGGGCACTACGTGCCAGAGTCTTTTCAAGAACGTGCTTTTTTGCAGTTTAATGAGGATACAGTTGTTACAGATGTCATGGGAAGGGACTGCAGCCCTTCTCTGCTGGGTTGAGTCATGATGCCAACACTTCTACTGCAGAGTCCGAGCTGAGCATGCAGTGCCTCAGCTAACTCTAATTTTCAGTATTTTTATTTTTTAAATCACATGAATGAGTTAATTCCCCCTACTTATGTTTCCCTCACACCAAATGGCTCCTATAAATGTTCCAGTGCAAAACATAGCAGCAATTTCCACATCTCCAAGGTTACACTGATAGATAACATTCCCGGAAATCACCCTCTGTTTTCTGTTGCTAAAAATTTTCTGGGGGCCAGAATGCAGGTACAATCCTCCCTAGACTGGGGTTTTTCACAGTCCCACAGGGATGTCTTTTAAGTACAGAGGCTGATGTAGAGCTTTACAGGATGCAAAAAAGATCTCCGTGTCTCTCCCAACTGCCCTTAGGCTCAGATGCTGCAGTTCCTGCTTTTCTTAATAAGCCTCAGTTAAAGCCAAGTGCTCATAGAAAAACAATCCATCTGGTCACCTGTATATAAAGCTTTTTGGTTTAGTAGAGAAGAATTTGGGTTTGAAGAGGCAAAGGGCTAGTGAACTGGAATCCCTGATTGGGAATGTACGGGAGAGTAAATTTCCTTGGAAATAAAGTGGTGTTGCTACCTACAAGGGTAATAAACTTTGTGTTGAGCTCAGAATATTTCTTGACTACATAGGAAGAAAAGCAATCTCCTCTTTGCCATAAGAAGTAGAAGATATGGGAATTGTCATGGGTATTATTATTTCTCCTCTCAAAATAACTGAAGTGATGGAACATAATACTGTGAGAAGAGATGTACTTACAGGTCTGGTAAATGCTCCTGTCTTAACTGTCACTGTTTTTAATTTCTCAGCCTCTCAATATTGCCTACAGTCACATCTACAGCTCCTACCGCAATTTTGTGGGGCCACCTCATTTCAAGACGATCTGCAGGCTTCTTGGCTATCAAGGGATTGCAGTGGTCATGGAAGAGCTGTTGAAGATTGTCAAGAGTCTGGTAATTCTAAGCCTAACCCTGGTGATGGAGAGACCTTGAGAGGCACTGGTTGGACAGTCAGCCTGAACTTTGGGTTCATGCTGTTCACATCTGGGCACCTTCATGTCCCTTGATCCACACTGAAATGCATTAATGGCCTGATTTTCACTGTTGTTAAGGAATCCCTCTGATTCCCACGGGATGGTGGAATGATCAGCTGCTCGTATCTGGGGGGGGGTGGAGTTGGCATGTTGCTTGCTAAAAGCCCCCAGGAAGTGATCAGGTGGGATATGGCACTCAGTCCCTCCGCACTGCCTGTGCTGCAGTCGGGGATTCAAGATGTACTCAGCAATAGCACAACAGTCTGTAGTACTCTAAGAGTAGCACTGTCTCACCTCCACAACCCCTGGAGAGCTGCAGGAAAGTAGACAGCAGGCAGCAAAATTGACAAAACCAACTTTTTGAGTCTTTGTAAGAAAATTTCTGCTATAGGTGAGTCTTTGTTCAAGCCATACTGTCTGTCCCCATCGGGTATTCTGAAGCCAAGCTGCCTGTTTGATGTCTGCAAAGGAAATGATCCCGTGTGCTCCCTAAGGGCACTAACAGTAGAGAAGGAGGGAGGCAGGGTGCAAAAATGTATCATTTTTCCAATTGTGCTTATCTGCTAAAAAAGAGAGGTTTTTCATTCATTATAAATATTTAAATTCTGTTTTGACTGCAATGATGTCATTCTGAACTCTTCTAACAAAGCAATGTAAAACTGAAAATCTCAAGCATATATCCAGTTTCCCTACTGTAAAGCACCGTAGTTACTGAAGATGTAATTTGAGTAACTTACTTGAAAATGCTGTAGCTGGTGTGCAAGATTCAGCACAAAGACAAAGATTTTATGTTTGGCTTAATAGTGTTTAGTCCATAATCCCATAAAATGTATCTACAGGATGCAGGTGTATAACTCCAAGTGACAGCAAGTGCTTTTAACTAAGAAATATACTTTTGTCTTGTCCATATGAGTTCAAAACATCAGAAACTTGTTCTACACACATGGAAATTCTTTTCTAAACTCTGAGTATCTAGTGATCATTCCTCAGGTGGTAGGAGCATTTCCTGTGCTAGGGAATGACTCCTTTATCAGCTCTGGTGAAATGCTTTTTGGGTTAAGAGCACAAGTCCAGCTGGATCTAAGGCTGAGCCTTGTTTGAATTTCAGCTGCAAACAATGCAAACACAGCAAGCTGTATTTTGAAGTTGAAAATCCCTGCGGCTGTTATTTATTATTTGGGAGGAAGCTGTAAAAGCACTTTAGGTCCATGCACTTGGGCTGAATTTTATATTTGGGTGACATCCAAATTAAGCAAGTTCTTCTTGGACACAAGCTGAAGTTCCATCCTGTGCTGTGAGATGTGGACCCATCCACAACCAGCTTCTTTCACAGCTGACACCAGGAGAAACCATCATTCCAGTTTAACCTCCCTTTGTCTCCAACAGTTACAAGGCACCATCCTGCAGTATGTGAAGACTCTGATCGAAGTAATGCCCAAAATATGCCGCTTGCCACGACATGAATATGGGTCTCCAGGTGGGTACCACCGACAGATGCATAATGGTTTGAGCAAGAGCTCACCCACATGTTGGTATAGCATTCGCTCAAGTACACACTAGTAATTAAACAAGGTTTGGTACATAACACGCCAGTGCACTGTGCAGCCAGGCTCGCTGAGACACACTTGCAGCTGCACTGCTACTGACACTGGAAAGTATAGGATTCTTTTCCAGGAAATCTCCTGTTAGTAATTTCCCTTTGAACACACAGATTGATTGATAAGGGAATGTCTCCTGGTAGCTTATGTTTTGTTTCGGGGATTTTGTAAGCTTTTGTTATTGTGGGTTAACTGATATTTCTCAAAAGTTTTACTTAGCTGATGCAAAGCTTTTCTGCAGCATGACTGCAGCATGCCATTGAGGATGGGGAAACTCTAGCTGGTATCCATGAGCCATCACCAGGACATCCATTACAGTCTTGAATCTCTTTTTTCCTCCGATTAGGAAATCCAAGGACTTCATATTAATTACTCTCTATTTCCCAAGGGCTACTGAAAGCAGGATAAGACACTTCATGTTAGTTCTCCCCAGTGCCAGTCTCTGTCTACCCATTTAGTTGTTACAGCCTGCAATTTGTGATTAAGGAAATACCCGGCACTGATTTTCTTTTTACCCAGGTTATCGGAGGATGATTCTGGTCTCCTTGTTCTGATTGTCCTGACTGTCCTTCCTTGTCTTTTAAGGAATCCTGGAGTTTTTCCACCATCAGCTGAAGGACATCATTGAGTATGCAGAGCTGAAGACTGATGTGTTCCAGAGCCTCAGAGAAGTGGGCAATGCCATTCTCTTCTGCCTCCTTATCGAGCAGGCTTTGGTAAGGCAAAACTCCCTGCAACCAACAAATCAAAACCAACTTGAAATTGCCAGCTCAAGAGCATAAGTGAAAGTGGGTTCTCCAGCAGAAGAGTTTGGGAAATGTTATTTTCCAGCTTCTCATGTGCTCAGGGGCTCTCAGGGACTGTGTTATTTGGGTCTGTGGGCATGTCCATGGGGACAGTGTGCACTGGTGGTTGGTCATTGGTATCTGAGCTGAAGGATAATCTGAATACTGGAAGATCTAGATTTAATTCTTGGACCCAAAGTTACCCCACGTTCGTTCTCAGAAATAAAACCAACTGGAGCTTATTTCTAGATTGTAAGCTCTTTGGGGCAGGGATCAATACCTTTTTGCATACATGTCTGCACAGTGAGAAGTAGATTTGAGCCCTCTGTTCCTTTGGGGTGCCAGTGCAATTAAAAAAACCCTTTCACTCTAGCCATGATAAGGATAAAGTAATCCAACAGGAAGGAAATATCAGAAAAGCTGATTATATATTTCTTATGATTTATCTTCACGGAAAACAGCTGGAGTGATGACCTGGTATTGCCCCCTGCACATGTGTGTTGTACATGTACATGTCTCAGCCTCTCAGATCATGTGATACCCTTTCAGGTACAAGGCAAAGGCTATGGCTGAGGACCACACATCTTCTTAGCTTCTAGTTTTTCACACAATAAATTTGCTTCATAATGAATTTCTTTCTCAATTTGGCCTAAAGCCAACTGAGGAGTGTCCAACAACACAATTTTACATTAAAAAAAAATGCATATTTCATGTTATAATGGTTTTGGCAGAATTGTTTCAGTTTTTCCAGAAATATTTCAGAAAGCCTTCCCTAGGATGGGATTTCCAAGCAAAGCTAGAACATTTTGTTCAGAGCAAAAATACCCAAGAAAGTTCAAAGATTCCGAGTTTTGTCTGACCATAGAGCAGAGGGAAAATTGAAAATCTCAGCATGTTCTCAAAATGGGTGTTTAAAATAGGTGTTTGTGCCCTTGCTTTTGCATTTTAACCCGAGATGTAGAGACTTCTAGTTCCTAATATGATGTATCAAACACATTCAATGAGCAGTAGTTGCATAAGATCAAGAAAACTAGAGAGATGTATATCGCCTAGCAGTTCAGATGGTTTTTTTACTATAATAACCAGAGTTGCCAGCTATATCCTGGCAGTTTCTGTTCCTTTTATGGCTTCGTCACTGCTTTTTGCTGTTCTCAGTGTTGGATTTTATGCTGGATGTACTGCATTTGCCTTTTCTGTCCCATCTTTAAATGGATACTTAAGGGACATGTAGCAGTTTCTTTTAGAAATCTTTCATTTCAATGTAAAAATGTTCCTCCAGTTCCAGGAGCTGTACATCAGCAGGATACTGGCATTTTAGAATAGCAGAAAATAAGGGAAAGAACAGGGTTGAGAATTTAGGAGGTCCTCTAGGAAGGCTGCCCATCAAAGTCCACATCTGCCCACTTTCTTTGCCAGCCAAAGTATCTCCTTCTCTGATCCCCAGTTTTACCCCACAGAAATAGACTCAGAATATAAAGGCATTTTACACACAGCAGGCACTGGTTCTCACTCACTGGAAGATGTCAAATGCGTAGAGACATCACGTAACATGACTTTCCCTCTAATGGACCTCTTATGCAGCGGGAGCAATTGCTTTTATGGTGAAGTTATCTTCATGGCTGTCAGAATGATCTAACGCTGGTGGTACTTGCTGGCAGAGACTGCTCTAGTGAAGTATGGGCAGTCTGCTCCATCCTACCCCCTTTTTATTGTTTAAATTTGAGGAATGAGGGGTTGCTTGGGACTGAATTTCTACACAGAATTCTTAGTCACAGGTAATGGGCCTTGGGGAGGAGATCTATTAATAACATGACTAATTTGGGGGCAGATATCAGGTGAATGCAGGCTGCAAATGGTGGAAATAATGTCTTTATCAGAGGGAAACAGCAGTGAAAGAACACTCATCTAGGAACAAAGAGTGTTTTGCAAACAAGATAACCAAGGTGATAGGCACACACACAGCAGCATCAGCATCTCTCTGCCCATGGAGGGACCCCAGGCTGTTCCTGTCCCTCCAGCACTGTGTCACAAACTGCACTCCCACAAACTCGCTCTCATCCCAGCATCCATGTGCCAGTACAGCCTCTTGCAGCTTTATGCTACACTGTCCTCTCCCTCCCGGCTGGAAGGCAGGGTATCCACCCATGCATCCCAAACAGACCCAGCCGAGTCATTCCATCTGGCCCCCAAATATCTTCTGCTGCGCTGTCATGACCCGCTTTCCAGTGTGTCTAAATAAATCTCTACAGTAGGCTCAGAACTGAAAGCATGACCTAAAACTAGATTTTTTTTTTGTAGGAGCAAAGTAATGCCTTGTTGTGACGCAATGCCTCTGTGTTGGACAGCTTTGGTTTCCTTGCTGCTGTTTCCCATTGCAGACTCGTATACGATGTATTGTCAGCCATCGCTCCTCAGTCTCCACCTGCCTATTTCTAGGTTTCTCCTTGTGCATCTGTGTTTGGGATTATTTTTTCTCAAGTGCATCAGCATGCATTCTCTCAGGTGGCATCTCATGATGTTATTCCTCTCTGGACTTCCGTATTGTTCTCCCTGGTGCCTGCACCCCTGGGATTCTGGTCTGATGGCACTGGCTGAGAACCCCACATGAACAACCAAATAATTTCAGATCAACGTTATTATGTACCTATTTGCAACAGAACGATGCATTGGTGTATTTTACATGTACTACGCCAAAGGGTAATTTCCACCTGGGCACTCTCTATAAAAATAAATAGCGGGAAGTCATCAGGATAAGATGAAACTGAAACCTCCATGTTCTTTACCCTCTCTTACTTGCAGTGTTAGTAAGTGGGATGGACAATAAATATAAAGCTCTGGCCTTGTACAGGCAGGAAGTAACTTATTTGAGTTAAGGAAACCTCCTGGCTTTCTTCCAATTTTAGTTTCATTCAGGTTCAAACCGTTGAAGTTACTGCTGAGCTGGGCTGAATGTGAATAGATGCCGTAGATGTGAATTGTTGTAGTGTTGCCCAGGTCCCTGAGCCCTACCCTCACCCCCTATAGGTATTTTTTAACTTATTTTATCTTTCTTTCTTCCTGCCTCAGTCCCAGGAAGAAGTTTGTGATTTGCTGCATGCTGCTCCCTTCCAAAATATTTTGCCCAGGGTCTACATCAAAGGTAAGAAGCTGAGAGGGAAGCAGTGGACAGACTCAAAGGTCTCTGCCCAGAAGCTGTTTCTCTCTCATTTCTGCTGAGGATTAGTTCTGGCCCTGCTTCCCCCTCCAAATAGATAAGTGGATACAGTTAAAAGTCAGGTGGAAACAAATACCAAGGGTGCATTTTCCGTAGCCTAGTTACAGACTGAAACCTTAGTCAGTTTGGGGGTTCCCATAAGGTTTTAAAGCCATTTTGCAGCCTCTTTGGAGAATGACAGCATGAAATGTCCATCTCAACAGGATTGATCAGGAACAGGAACATGCTTTTGGACATGTGTAATTAAGCTGCTGCTGAGACTGCAATCGCACATCCCTCCCTTTTCTGCATCACTGGTTCCCTCATTTGCTGTCGGTTTGGCTCACTGATCCAAAGGCTCGTTGGATGGTTGCTGGGGGGCAGCTCTGAGCAAACTCGGCGGAAATTGCGGGTCTCCACTTCCTCCTCTCATTTCACTGTTTGCTGCTCGCTTGACAGAAGGAGAACGCTTGGAGGTGCGCATGAAGCGTCTCGAAGCCAAGTATGCCCCACTTCACCTGGTTCCCTTAATAGAGAGGCTGGGCACTCCGCAGGTAAGGATTGCATTGAAAGGGATGGCTGTTGAAAATTCATAGCAGTCCCCAGATGGCCTCTGTGGCCTTGGGAGAGTGATCCTATTTTTTATTTTTTATATTTATTTTTTTTTCAAAACATCAATTGGACAAGAAAATCAGAATCTTTGCCCTAGCAGACACTTTGAAGGGAAATTTGTGAGTGGGTCCAGAGATGGTGTGTGCTGCCTGGAGAGCTGGCAGGGAGCTGTAAGGCAAGCATGGAAGAAGCCAGCCCTGGTTAAGAACAACTCTGAAAAACTCTTCTTCTCCATTTGAAAAAGATGGAGAATCCCTGGGGTGGTTCAAAGGGAGCTTTGCAGGGCTGTCCCCAAATCAACCAATTGCCATCGCTTTTGGGTGTGGTATATTTTTAAGCTCATCCCTGTCAAGGAATACATCTGAGGATGGTTTCCCTCCTAGCACATGCTTAGAGCTTCAGCACATGCTTAAAATTACAGCTCCGTTTAAGTGTCTTCTTGAGGTGGGTCTCAGCTTGGAAAAGATCTCCTTTGCAGAAACTGAGTACTGTTAAAAATATCTTCATAGACTGGTCAATGTAATGGGTAAATTTGAGGTCCATTGATTTAATACCCAAATTTCCACTGCCTGCTTAGGGGGGTTGATGGGATAAAAATCATTCAAATTATTAATGAAACACCCATTTTCTATAATTACTGCTGAAATGGATCAAACACTCAGTTGTATGAGGTGACAGATCTATGGCAGGCAGAAAGTTGTTAATTCTTTTTTCTTGTTTTTCTGATGGATCAATGACATTTTGAACTTTGCTTCATTGGAAACCATAAGAAACAAAAAGAAAAAAATTGGCCATATAACTGAGGGCTTTGTCTTACTTAACAGACACTTGTCTCACTTCCCATCGGCTTCCTTTTAAAGGAGACACTCGAGAAAAAGAATTCACCTCTGTGTTTTTGTGTCTTTGTGTTGGTCTTTCTATCTCTCCTTCTTTCCATGCAAATTCATCATTGAAATCTGCTATTAGAGTCCACTCGTTGCTTATCCCTGCCATAGTTACGACAATGATGAAAACAAAAGGTATTTCATGTCCCGCTGAAAATGATTTTTTCCGTAAACTGTTCCCATATTCATCGCAAAGGTGCAGCTGAGTACCAGATCTTTTTTGAGCTCAGATGAACATGAGTCACTTTGTATAGGTGCCTCCATAGCTTCTGAGCTTGCTCCTTATGCAGTTTTGGACATGCATTTTGGAAATGCAGTTTTGGACACAGGCCATACAGGATTTTTTTTCCTGCAGAACTCATAAGTGCCTTTTAGCAATTGTCCAGAATCTAAGCAGAAGTTGGCTGCTAGATGCCTCTCCCAAAAGGTGGCCCTAAGCATTTCACCTGATTACATGCTGTGAAGGGGCTGAGCCAGAGGCTGCTGTAATTAGTGGGGATTTATCAGTCTTTGCAGGCTTTGGGTACTGTTCTTGCAAGTTTGCCAGTTAACAAACTGTAAAAGAAGTATAACACAACTGGAGTTGTCCAGAGGCAGCTGTTTCATAGGTTATTCATAGAGAACCATGGGGGGGGTGTGTCAAAGTGGTTCATTAAAGGAATCTTCTCCCTTTTAATGCTGATCACAGGGGTATCTGTTAGGGGATTTTCAAAAGTGCTTGGTTAGTCTAATTTTTTCATTGGAAATAACAGGAGCCTCTCATTTGGACAACAGAAGGAATAGTAAGGGCAGCACAGTGGCATCCTTTGACAATTTATCTAGAGAGCACCCTTCCTCTCCTGATCTAAGAGACCAGTGGGAACCCAGACTGTAAGACAGATCTGGCCACAAGACTAAGAGCTCTGCAGCTGCCTTCACCATGTTAAATATCTACCCATCAGTAACAGACCTGTGCTGGAGACTGGTTGTAGGGTGACGAATTTTAGAACCAAATTCAGTCTGTGAGTGTGTGTAGCTGAGTGGCACTACATCCTTTGACAGGCAAGTACGTCCCCTTCTAGATAAAGATTTCTTCAGACGCAGTATACTAAGGTCATTTGTTCTCAAAAATACTTGTTCTATCACTGTATCTTAGCAAACAGTTATACTAGCACCTAATTTATCCGTGAAATAGCTTTACTTCTTTTCTGTCACCATTTTGCCATCATTAACTAGTATGTGCAGATACCAATCTGTACCCGTAAGAGCTTGGAGCAGGTGAGGAGACCAAGTATAGAGCCTTTAGCTATAAAAACAAGCTGGATAAAATAAATGTTAACTTGCTAAGCAAACATATGCAAGTGCCTGCCATGAAACTGGTGATATCATTCCTCTGTTTAACAAAACTAGGGATTCCAGACTCAATCTGGCCTCTGCACAACAATACAGCTTTCCCTTGATATTTGCTATTAGTTGAACATTAATTGATCCAAGATTTCCGGAACGTCCTTGAAATCGTGGCACAAGCAGGCATTGTAACGCTTCTAATTTCCACAGCCACCAAACTAAGAATGCTTTAGGTTACTGCCAGCATAAACTAATAGTCAGCAAAGGGGATGTGCAGGCACATTTGTGTGTTTTTAGACTGGAATAAAGATCACCCAAGTAAACCGAGCATAATTCATGTTCTTAATGTCTGGCCAGGACGTGTGCCTGCCCATTGTACCAGATGCTCTGAGCCCCCACCGTGATTCTGGGCAGGGTGAGGTTTTTATAGGCATTACAGGGACAGCTGGAAATGGAGCAAATGCTTAAAAACTACTTAAAGCTCCGGGAAGTCCTCTGGGATAGGCAGGCAGGCAGTAAATGTCACGCTTGCTCTGCATGCCTCTGCCAAAGTGGTGAGAGGGGTAAAAGGCTCTGCCTGAGGGGCCAGGGGGCCATGGCAGCCACTCGCCTCCCGGGGTGAGCACGGCAGAGCCAGACCCTCCTGCAGCCGCTGGCACGACTCCCAACGGCACTTGGCTCCCATTTCCCATGTTAGTTTTGGCAACGCTGCAAAGAGAAGTCAGTAACACCACTGGAAATGGCAGGAAACGGGCAGCTAAGGGGACATCAGGGCAGCGAGCAAACTCCACGCTTGCACCCCAGCCCCGCTCAGGGGGTTTCTGCTCCCTTACTTAAAATTGCCCCTTTTCTTTTTCTCTCTGAGGGAGCAATGGGCCTGAAATGAAGTCAATTCTCTTTTAATTTTCCTCTAGTGTCAAAGCTAAATGACCTCCATCCAGTGGAGCCATTCCAGATCTGTACGTATAATTCTGAGTGGGGATGTCATCAGAATTCTCCACACATGTGAAGTTACCACATCTTGAAAAAAATGTTATTTGACTTTCTTATAAACCACAGGTTTTCCAGTATTAAGGTTCCAGTGGCTTCTCATATTCCTCAGAGCTGTTTAACCCGAACTATAAAAGAAACCAAGAAAACCATAGGCTCTCTACATTTTAAAGAGGTGATGGCAATGTCCTGGGAAGCAAAATGTCCCTGTTCTCTCCTGTTTTATTTTTATAATCTGCAGAAATCATGAAATTAAAACCCAGCAACACTGAGTAGCAGTAATAGAACAGAACAGCGTGCTAGCAAAATTAAGGATCAGTATTTCTGATCAGAGCTTTGCCTCCAATATTTGTTTTCTGACATACATAGTTATTTCAAAAGATACTTAGGTCAGTGAAATATAATTAAGCACAGCATTAGATCTTCTTCAATTTGAGGGATGAGTATTCTCTGGTGGGGAGCGCCACGGGAGCAGCCATCAGAGGTAAGGTTGGACCTTACATGGGATGTGCATTAACTTGGAAAGAGCCAGGGAGACCGGGAACCATTAGGTCCTGTGAGAGGTTACGTCTGTATTACCTTGTCACTTCTGTTTCTTTGGTTGTCCTCCTCCTCAGCAAATAGCCATTGCCCGGGAGGGTGACTTGCTGACCAAGGAGCGGTTATGCTGTGGGCTATCCATGTTCGAGGTGATCCTGACGCGGATTAGGAGCTACCTGCAGGACCCAATCTGGCGCGGCCCACCCCCGACGAACGGGGTCATGCACGTGGATGAGTGTGTGGAGTTTCATCGGCTCTGGAGTGCCATGCAGTTTGTGTACTGCATCCCTGTGGGCACCAACGAGTTCACTGCAGAGTGAGTGTCCATCAGTCAGCTCTGCTGTTAGCACCCCTCGCAAGCTAGCAGGGCCGGCAAGCCCCTGAGATGCCCTCAGCTGCAGCAATAGCCTCAGCCAGTGTAGAGGTAGAGGGGGAACATGGGTCCTTGATGAAAGGACTTTGTTATACATGGAAACAAAGAGATGTCCAGAGAGCTTTATATCTGAACATCTGGGAAAAAGAGCAATGTAAAACGGACATGCCCAAGGTGACATGCAGAAGGAGATGGGCCAACAGCCCAAGTCAGAGGCGAGGTGCTCATCCATTGTACCCTGTGATTCACCCTGCACAGCCTGGCCCTGGTGTAATTCTGCGTATCTCGTGCTGAGTTCATTTTCTCTAGGTGGATACCCACTTTCTAGGAGTAGGACTGAATCTGATTTCCCTAGGATTTCACCAAGGAAAGTTCCTAGTGCCATGGTAAGACTTCTCTTACCTAACTCTATTCTGTCATCTCTCCCCATCCCATCACCTTGTCCTCCTTCCAGGCAGTGCTTTGGAGATGGTCTAAACTGGGCAGGTTGCTCTATCATTGTTCTCCTTGGACAGCAACGGCGCTTTGACCTCTTTGACTTCTGCTACCACCTGCTGAAGGTACAGAGGCAGGATGGGAAGGATGAAATCATAAAAAATGTGGTAAGTTGAAGGGCAAGGTCCCAAAAAACCTGAACCAGCACATCTTTCTGTTTTGTCTTGCTTTGTCCAAACTCATAAATTAAAGCCATGCCCACTGTTAACCTTATTCAAACTGGGCACACTCACTATGAGATTTCCATCTGCAGTCTCAGCAGAGAGGCCAAGGTTTTAATTGGCTTGACAGTCAAATCCTTTTTCTCTCAAAGCTTTTGCTTTCTTCCTGGGGTTAGGAAGTTGGAGCAGAGAAGCTAGTATTTCCAGTAACCATCCTGTGATCTCAGTGGCTTTATCAATAAGCAGCTGGGAGTCTAGACTTTAGATCAGTTAACTTAGGACCACTCGCTGACCCTCTTAATGTTCTGCCTTGAGTCATCAAACCCTGTAATGAAGTGATTCACCAGTCCCTGGGAGGTGCTAAGTGGAACTGTAACATGTGTTATAGCCACTTTGCTTTCTCAGCAGCAGGGCAGACATACTGGTTCTTTCTAGTGGGTCAGATGACATAAGACTCTCTTCATCCCCTGTTTTTTCCCCTGACCATCGTTGCAGCCCTTGAAGAAGATGGCCGACAGGATCAGGAAATATCAGATCCTGAACAATGAGATATTTGCCATCCTGAACAAGTACATGAAGTCGGTGGAAACAGACAGTTCCACGGTGGAGCACGTGCGCTGCTTCCAGCCCCCAATCCACCAGTCGCTGGCCACCACCTGCTAATGTGGACACAGACCCCACAGGGGTTGGGAAGGGAGAAGAGACTGGACCCAGGAGAGCTGGGAGGGGTAAACTCAACAGTGTGAGACCTGGTAACAAAGACTGGGTACACCTATTACTCACGAGGATGCATCTTCCCATCTGGCCCTGTTTGAGTGCATGTTCTTCTGTACCATCCCTGTGATCGGTTTTACTTGTAGCTTTCAGACTTGGGGGTGGGTGGGGGCGGGCGGGCAAAATGTGCTTTTCTTCCATGAAGTGGTCCGGTTTTTCCCTGTGATTCATCCAGTCGAACACATCACTCTGAAGCCATACTGCAGCCCCAAGTGTGGGGGTCCTGGTGGAAGAGCTCCGGGCTTCCACAGCGCTGGGAGCCCGCTCCCACAGCAGAAGCAATGGGGTAAACTGATCCCCTCACCCCATGACATGGGCCACCAGCCATGGAGCAGGAGGGTCTGAAGACAAGCCCCTAATCCACTCTCTGGGGGAAGAAGGCAGGATGTCACCTGCAGCAGCAGCCTGAGGATCAAGCGATGGGTGCAGAGGAGCCATGCTGGGCTGGTCTTGGATGGCTGCGTGCCCCAGGCTGTGGCTAGATTCCTGCTCTCTGCCAAGTTGCTGGCTTTTCTAGCATCTTTTTCAGGGAGCTTTGGCACAAGGATTTCAGAATAGCAATGATATAGTTGTCAAATAACTCCTCAGCACTTCATAGCTGGGGAAAGAGAAAATGGCCTGGCTTTTTCCCTGCTACGGGACATCTACTTATTTTAATGCAAAGGGTTCTCCCCGAAAACACATCTTCCATGGACTAAAGATTTCTTGCAGACTATGGAAAAGGCTGCATTCATGTGCTCTTGAACATACCAATTTGGGTAGAATTATTCACTGGTCCTGACAGGAGACAGGTGTAGTCACCTTTCACCACGCATTATCTTTGATCTTCAGCCAAGGGTGAGAGCTGGGATGTGTAATTTGTGTATGTTCTGGGATGCTATTTTCCCTTAGTTTTGTGGCACAGCAACCAACTATCTGTAGTCAAAGAATAGTGACTATCATCAGGGTTTAGGAAACTTCCCATCACTTAGAAATTATGTGATTGTTTAGAGAAGGTAAATACAGGGTAAGCATTAAAAACCCCAAGAATTTTCCAGGCTCAAAAACATTCAGAGGGAACACTGGAGTTTCCCACTCTGCTAATCTGAGATCTGTGGATATTAAGAACAAATTCAGTAGGAACTTTAAGGAGAATTTCATAACTCATGGTCTTCCCTGCTTCCTCTCAGTAGCATCACTGAAGTGATACAAGAGCTTGTGCTTGAAGTTAAAGGAGATCAAACCACATGCTCCAAGAGAAAACGACTGGCTATACTTTAATTTCTCATCTTGAGCCAGGTCGCAGCAGATAATTGCTGTTACTCTATACAGATGTCGTAATACATATTTCTTTTGTGCATTTCATCACACCTTGTAAACTGTATGCTATTACAGATGTTAAAAAGGCAGAGCCTGGGCATTTATTCTCTCAAAGGGAACATACAATTAATTAGTAGAAATGTCCCAGCTGGAGTATTTTGTAGTTGGAAACAACAGACAGCACAACTATTAACAAGAGGAGATCTTGCTGGGTGGGATGAATTTGTTCTTCCAGTCAGTCACCACCTACTCCCTTGATAATCAATAAATATCCCACACATGAGAAGTGCTGGACATTTTCACACCTTGAGTTTCCTTTAATTACTGAGACCGACATTTAAACTGCAGGGAGGAAATTGTGTGGCACAGTAATCTGAAAGTAAAATGAAATCTCAGGAAGTCTGGCTGAAATCTTTGAGTAGCAGGGAAGGACCCAGCCCAGCATGGCAAGTTGTTTCCTCTGTGTCATGAGGAAGAGCAGCAGAAGAGCATCTGGGACCCAATGACGCTGCAGGGCCCTTGCTCTCTATTTACTCCTCAACTAAGGATGTCAGTTCTGGTTTTCTATCATTTTCCAACACTTCTACATTACTGGAACAAGGGTATCTACAGATATATATTTTTAAAAGGAAGAGGAGAATCAAGCACTTTATTTTTTGTGGAAAACAAGATACAAGGAAGATAGATCCAATCAAGATCCTATTTTTCCTGACCTAATAGTAAGTGCTTGCTATTTTGGTATGAAAGTGTTGCTGAAAAGGTGGCACAAGTCCCTGTCTGGCTCTCAGAGCCACCTCTGAGCACAGCACAAATTTAATATCCTACTGCGTCTGACATGGTATGGGATGTTGGAGCCTTCTCAGAAACCAGTATGAGCAAAAAGTTAACACAGAAGGATGGACCACATTGCCCAGTCTCAGCTACCTAGACAAAATAGGATATAGTAAGGTGACTTTAAACACCAGTTTTCATCTGTTTAGGTCTGGAGTGAGTCATGAGATATTTTACCTAAATACAAATATCACTTCACATTCTTTTGCTGTAGTTTTGCCATAGTAATTCCCCAAAGCCCTGTAAAACACAGTTGTGTGTACTTGAAAGAACAGGTAAATTAAATCTATTTGTTGCCCTCAGATGCAAGATCCCTTCAGGTTTTGAGGGCTGAAATGTTTTGAGCAAAATGCCCAAAGTGCATGAACAAAACATAAGGTGTTTTTTTGACTGTAGAGCATACACAGATGTTTTGCCTTGTTGCTCAAGTAGTATGAGATATCAGCTAAGAATAATCTTACGATTTTAATTTCTGAGATTTGATGTCATGGTCCTTTTATTATCTAAAGGATGCAAATAGTCTTTAGCTTCAGTTCTATAGCCCTCCTTGATTGTATATCCTGACTGAAAGAGATCCAAGGCTTAGGGTTTTAAAGAACTCCATGAAAATGGATTATTTTCTTCCTCCTGTCCCTTCTTCTAACATCATAATTCTCAATGGAAATAAAGAGGAAAAAAAAAATTGTGACTCTAGGACTAAATAGTAACAGATTGCCACAGGGTCAGGCATATTCTCCAAACTTTCTGCCAAGTTTGGGTGTCTTCTTTACAGATATGCTCTAATCCTATAGTTTTCAGCTTTTTACAATCTGCAGTCTCCTAGTATTTTTTTTTCAGGAACAAAATGTCTGAATACTTTAGGTCCACTGACTATGGGTTTGCTTTTTTACTTACATTTTCCTGCTTACTCTGAAGTAGCCTGCAAACTCCTCAGGATTTACCAGCCACCACTTGGAATGTCTACTTCAAAGACAAATTGTTGGCTCGATATAAGAATTACAGGGGAAGAAAGGATGGCCTGTGTCATGAATGAAGTCAGACTAGATTACTTTAATGTTCCCTCCAGCTTTGACTTTATAAGATGTGACTATTGGCAGCACACATGCCTTTCTTGGGTGATGCTACACTTGACTTCCAATGATACAATAGAAGGGGGCAGCAAACTAATTCAAGCTCAGCACTTCAGTGGTTTTCCCTTTAAACTCTGACAGCACTTATTAGCATTGAACAACACATTAGTCCTTTTTCTCCTGCATTACTCCAGTCCAGTAGGTTCATGTGTTTGAGAAGAATAAAAGAATTGAAGGTGTAAAAACACAAGAAAATATTCTCAAAAATGTGTCAAATGTACCATATTTGTATGAAAAGCTGCTTCAGTTATTTTGTACAATGAATTTTATTTATGGTGAGGTATATTTACGCTCGTGATCTGATAACAGTGTTAAATTTTTGATCCATATTTGCGATGCAGCTGAAGATAATATTTTGGGTTTGTATTATTATTTTTTGTTGTTGTTCTAAAATTCAGGCAACAGAAGCTGCCATCTCCATTAGAAATGCTTCTGCAAGAGTAAAGCATCTGGTACATGGTGATATGTCCCGTAACACAGCAACCAACAGTGTGTACAACAAATGTGGGATGACTTTTGTGATGAAGAGAAATAAAAATTTGGCTCATTCATGAAATGGGCAGTCTTTACCTTGTGGTGTCATCATTGCTGTGATAACTGTTATTTAGGGAGATCCTCTGATTGCACCTGGCACAAAGAAAAAGCCAAGAGGAGTAATGGCAGCATTTTGTTGGTAAAAACGTCGAGCTTTTCTCAAAAACAAAGGAAAAAAAAACAAATTTTGTGGCCAACACCAAACCAAACAATGTTTCCTATCAAAAAGTTGGTGATTTTTGAAAAAAACATCCTTCTGCAACAAATTTTCATTGGAAAACATGTTGTAATATAAGAGGGCTGGAGGAGGGAAAATTATATAACTATTTTCAACAGAATTTGACAGGGCCTACTCAAAACAAAGCTAAACTGAGGAGCTAATTTCCTCCCATTACCACAGCCTTGCCAATTCAACAGGGGCCTTTTTATTCCAGAAAACTCTCCTTGCTATTTTTTTTTTCCAAATTTCCATTTGAAACCATTTGTAGGTTTGCTTTTAAAGCATCCAAGCAGCAGCTGCAGTTGTTGATCAGAGAAGCAGCAGTGGGGAACGAGGGGAAAAGACCTTCTGGGAGCTGAGGACTTAGATCCATGTCAGTCATTTTATGCTATGGGAGCTGGAGCACTTAACGCTTCATCAGCTCTAGAGAAAATACTGTCACTGATGTTGCCTTTCATAACTTTTTCCCCATGGGAACAGCTTCCTAGCTTAAGAGAAATAAAAATGCAATCATTCTTCATGTAAAATCAGAAGTGGACCTCACACCACAACCTGGCACCTCTGTTGAGCTTTCTGATGTGCTTTGAGTCACGGGGCACATGATGTGCCTGCAGCTTTGTGTGTAACATGCTGCCATGGAAGACTTATTTGCCTAATGGTTGAAAGTTGCCCAATGTTTACCGATTTCAACATGGCTCTGCAACAGGGAATGGCAGAGAGAAGAGCAGAAGTTTCTTCCTGACTCAGACCCTGATAGTAGGCAGGTTGTTTGGTTTTCATTCTTTCCTCCATCGATGTTTCTTTTTTCTTCTTCTTCTTTTAAACTAATTTTAGCTGCTTTCTTGCAGACACCTCAGTACTAACAACAGCCTTAAGAAGTGCTAAGCACTCACAGGGTGCATGGCCTCACCTGCAGCCAGAAGCAATATTATCAGGGTACAGTTCTGGACAGCCAACCCTAAGGGATCAGCAAAGATAAAGGCCCACATCTTTCTTCTTCCTAACATTTCTAAATATGTTTATGTCCTCAGATTAAAGGCATTCTGCCAATGTGAAGAACAGTTCATTAATGATTATTTTAGTCTTTCGAAAGCATAGCAAAATGACCCCTTCTATGACCCCTTCTGCAAGCCAGGAGTGCCTTTCACCATCTAGTTTTGCTTGATTTAGAGTTCCGATGCAAATATCTGGCAGATAAGAGGTCTGCAAACAAAGGATCTGCTGACTGCATGTCACTTCGCCTAGTGGCACCCACTGCTGCTCTGACGCCTTAAGGCCTCTGTTGCCCACTGATCACCCACCTCCTTCCTATCCATCACCAAGCCATCACTCCTGTTCTGCCAACACACAAGCTTTACGGGGCTGCAGTGACCTGGATCACTGAACTGATCTAGATAAAAAATTCAACAACCCTGGGAGAAACATGTTTGGGTGTGTTTTGTGGCCCAATGAACCTGGATCGCTCAGCTGCCCCACAGCCCAGCCCCACAGGTACACACACACTGGCACAAGGAGGGCACTACAGCAAGGGTGGGAACCTACGATGGGTGCGATGGGTTTAGGAACTCTCTGTGTTGGTGGTGGTGTCTAAAGTCTTGCAACATGAAATGACAATCTCAGGCACTGCAGAGACAGATAACTTTTAATTCAGCCTATCTCAAGGTATCTGCTCAACAAAGTCCGGTCTTTGAAGCTTCAAGCATCCTTTCATGTAGTGTTGCGATCATCTAAACACCAGGCAATTCCCTCAACTCCTGCACAATCAGGTCACTATCAGAAAGAGAGGAGGATTTACCCTCTCTTTGAAGCAGCAAACGGCTTCTTGGAGCCTTACAACTATACAAAGCCATAGTAGAATATTGGAACCTTTCTGCAAGTTTCCACAGGAGCTTGCCTTCCAGACATTCAAGGGCAAAAGTTTCCATTACCTGTTAACAGGATACTTCCACCATTATTTGTAACACAGGACAATTGATATCCAGTATTTTTCCATCATTTTTTCCAGACCATAGGAGATGAACAGAGAAGAGGAGGGGAAAGAAAAGCCTTATGATGTTGCTAAAGAGGTTATTTGCATGCAAAGCTCTCTTGCTCTACCCCCTGGATTCCACTCAAGTATTTGGCCTGGAAACCAGTATTTCAGGAGGAACTGCATTGTTAGAAGATGAGCTGCTAAGGAAAACTCCCTGATTTCTGATGAGTTATTTTGAAGGGAACATCTGATGCAAGTACCAACCAGTGAGGTCACAGCTCGGAGCTGAATTCCCCTAATTACAGCCTTCCCATTAAAATGAGGATATGAACCAACAACACAGGCATTGGTTGCATCCCTGCTTTATTGTTATCAGTCTGAACTTGCCCTTGTCTAAGTGTCGTAGGCAATTCCGTGCCAATCCCACCCGGCTTTTAACTCCCAGAGTGCCATACTTAGCCTTGCTAAATCCATCAAATGCAGCTCTTGTGGTGTAGTGATTTCTGGTTTTTATACCACACCCCCCTGCAGCCCCTGCACCAAAGAGAAAGAAATACACGACACTCGTGTCCTGTGGTAGATTGCAAGATCTGACTAAAGCTTTTCCCATGGTGGTGACAACTAGGCACACTCTTCCCTGATGCCTGATTGAGTTGGCTCATGTTCTGGCATCCCCTCCTTTTGAGACATCTTCCCTGTCATGTCTCCTCTCTTCCCAAAGCTGAGAACAACTTCATTTGGACATCTCACCCCTTGTCAAATCTGGCAAAAGTGGCCCATGGGGTCAAATACATTTTGGGATGAAGTGTGTGGTCACATTATCCTTTTCCTTTAGGAAATCAAACCCTCAGGGGAAGGTAAAGCTGTGACCCAGAGTGCCTTTTGCTTTTGACAGCACCACCCACTCAGCTGTGGCAGTCATTTATGACCCTGACCAAAAAAAGATCATTTTAAATCCAGCTCCGTTGCATAAAACTTTGCTCCCTCCCCAACCCCTCTCTGCACCGATGTCAACAGTGCTTACCCACAAAGGCTCAGAAGAGATTTTGGATGCATTTAACCGTCGGTAACCACACACACCATAGGACTTCCCAGCTACAAGCAAGACCTCAGGGTGATGGGGAAGGTCCAGCAAAGGGGATAGCCCCACAGTGTCCCAGAGCAAGCAGGAGGAATAATCTGAAGAGAAGACACGGGGGACACAAATTCCCACAGGCAGTCAGCACTGCAACCACAGCAACACTTGTCCCACTCAGCTGGGGGGAAGTGTCGGATGAACAACTCTTACCCAGCATCAGCAAGTACATTTACTAAATAAAGACCAAATCCTGCCATCACTGGGTATTTTTTGCCTACATAACAGTAGAAGTTGCTCCCAAGTCACTGATAAAGCAGCGCACATTTCCCACATCAAAACCCACTGCCATGCAATTTGGATTGATCATCAAGTGCTCCTGTGATAAAGGGGAAGACATGAGGTTTGGCTGGCACTGTCTCTCCCAGACAGTGACCCGCAGGTCTGTGACTGGTGACTGATGAACAGACCTGATTAAATTCAAATGAGTCACAAAGCACTCCAACGTTACATTTGGTGGAGAAAACAGCTGGAGAGACATAGGATCAGGCGCTGAGTGAAGGAGCCATGTGGCACTAGCAGTGCTGCAGCTTCATGGTCCAAGGGCAATTTCTGCAGCAACAGGTAATCTATTTTAGGGGGAAAACCAGCATATTTTCAGACACACTCAGATCCTGCAGATCTTACATCTTTATATTGCCTTATGACAGACAATTCCTACCTTCACATGCGGGCTCACTGAGGAAAAGCTATTGAGTTTATTATTGGTTTTGCTAATCTCTGCTGATCTACAGTGAAATCTGGCTAATGGCTCCTGCTGCAACAAAAAGGCTTTTGTATCAGCTGTAGGTTTCTATGTACACAGATCTACTGTGCATAAACACAGGGAGGACAGATGTCAGCAGAGAAGGGTGCAGATGAAGGCAAAACACACCAGTGTGCAACACGCGCTAAAATATTCCCACACTAATAATATTAGCAAGAGCAGCTTTGGCTGCAGTGAGATGGGGAGTACAGCCTCCAATCCATAGTATGGGCTGAACCACAGAGCCACGAGGGGGTCTGCCATCTGAATAGTCACAAATAAAAGGGAATAAAACAAGTCCAAGCAGTGGAGGAACCCATGGTCCAGAGCTGACTTCCTCAGGACTGGGATTCAGTATGGAGGCAGTTAAATTTTAAATCACAGTTGCTGATGACAAAGTTGTGCCCTGGACTTTTGATCTTGTGCTACACAACACTTTACATCAGAAACATGCCCTTATCATCACCCGTGTCATTTGTAGATATTTCTTTTTCAAATGTGCGTTTGCCAGCAGCCTGGCCTTTCCCACCACAACTCAAAAGTCAGAAAGGATCACTAGGGAAATTTGGCCTGACCTTCAGCCAGGAATATGCCTTTGCCCAGCAAGTACAGGATGCAGAGAGCCCCACACCCTGCGCTTCCATTAGGATATATCCATATTTCCTAGACACCTACGTGTTTCTCAGCCCCCCCAGCCTTGCCCTTCAGTCCTACAACCTACTGCACCTACAGCCTTAGTGTTAATTGGAGAATAATAAACACCAATACTTCGAGGACAGGACACTTTCTGAAACATTTCCTCACTATATTAACCACTGTTATAGCCTCCTTTAGTAAGAGGAGATATCTTCAGGAGTAGAAACACCATTCAGGATTTAATTTCTTGTGTTTAATTTCTGTTCCGCTGCCCTCTGAGCACATATAAGGTCCTCAGCTCTGTGGCGTGCACAAGCCGTGTACACCCAGCACCCCACAGCTCAGCCACTGCCACCAGGCTTGCACCCCATCTCACCAGGAGCTCAGCCTCCTGCTGCCACAGCATCTTCTCCCCTTCCCTCCTGCTCCCAACCACTGCGATAAGAAAACCCACTCCGAAAAGAAAACCCACTCCAGGAAGAGAAACCCCTGATCCAGGTTGAGCTCGGGGTCCTTATGCGAGGGGATGCTGAACCCACCTGGTGCTCTCCACCATATGGGGTGAACCTAATTCGACTCTCCTGTCCCGCTCCAGCTCTGAGCAGGTGGGGGACACCGGGCCAGGCAGCCGGGGCTGGGACAGGGGGCTTACACAGGGGGTAGTGGCTTGCTCAGCGGAGCCTGCAAAGTTTGCAGGGGCATCTGCTGCCGGTGCACCGAGCCCAGCGAGGGGCCAGCCCCATCGCGGAGGAGGAGCCGGCCGGGAAGGTGTGCTGGCAGCCCTGCCCAGTCCCGCCAGCAGCTGCTCCTGCCCTCGGCTCCAGGATGCTCTGAGCCGCCCGCAGGACGAAGGAGATGGAGCCGCTGGAGGCCAACAGCAGCTGCAGCAACGGTGGGTACCACCCGGTCCCCCCCGGGGAGGGTGAGGTGGGGCGGGGGGAGCGGGACAAGACTCGGGGTTCAGCAGGAGGGTCCCCGGGTAGAGGGGTCAGCCCCGCTGCACTCCCTGGCCTTATCCACCACCCAGCTTTGGGGCTGTTCTCTGTCACTGCTCTGCTTTTCTGGGTTTGGGGGCTCTTTTCCTTTTTTGGGGGGAGGTCTGTATAGGACTGGAAAAACTCCCTTTATCCCCAAGCCATGCTCCAGCTGCTCTGCCAGCAACAAGCACTGCACTGTCTCAGCCTTACAGCAGTTACAGAGAAACTAACCTAGGTTAGTGGTTTGGGTTTTTGTTTTTCCTTTAAAGATTACCTAACACAGTGGGCAATCACCCCATCCCACTGCCTTATACTCCTGCCCAGGAGCACGTTGCTGAGACTTTCATCCAGCCAAGGAGGCAAAACGCCCCCCCAGTTCCCCAGGAAATATTTCTACAATCCTTGATTGTAGATGTTTTTCCACTGGAAAAGAAACCCATTAGGGAACCTCTGGAAACTCATCTAGAAAGTCGTCGGCATTTTTTTCCATTAGAAAAATTTGGGATCCAGTTCAGATCCAAATCCCCAACCGCACGTGCAGGGAGACATAGGGTGCACAGTCTCTTGGTTCAGTAAAGAGGTGGGACCCATGCCCAGGGTGCCAGCAGCGCTGCAAGTAGCTGCACACCCCCTGCTTGCAGAGACACAAATACTTGCTCCATAATTCCTACCTCAGCTCAGGCAGAACATTAAAGCCTTTTACTACAAAAGGACTTTTGTGACACTCTACCTGGCTGCTGTGTTCCCCACAGTCGCGATCACAGTGTCTTAACTACACTAAGAGTGAAGATTGCAATCGCAAGATGTGCTGGGAGTGGTAGGAGCGTGAGGGTAGGAAGAAACTCAGCAGTTTTCCTGCCCACGCACCCTGACACACCTTGGGCTAGAGACTCAGGGGGCTTAGTGCTTTTGGTGTTAACAGGAGAAAACCAAGCCCTGCTTTCTGTCCTTCCACTCTGGCAGGACTCAGCGTGATTTGCAAGCACTCGGCATCTCTGCAAATAGGTAGAATAAAAACCATTAGACTGTAAGATAAAGGAAGCTTTGATCTGGGATGAGCCTGTTGTCCTATGAGATCCCATGGAATGACATCTAACAGAGAGCTGGGACAGATGTAGTTACAAAGTTCTGGCATCACTTGCATCAAACCCAAAGCTGTAAGCGGCAGACAAGCTGGCTGGAAAGTGCCACAGCCTTTGAATCAACAAGGTTGAGTGTTGATAAGGCATAGTTCAAACTCATAATATTGGCATTTGATGGAGAGGGTCTGGCATAGATACTTGGAAATTCAGATTACAGTATTATAGTGGTCCTTGTGGCCCTCCAGTTCAGCGTGTAGACTGGCAGACACATTCAGTGTCAACAAGCTGCTTGAAATACAGTTCATAAATTTGTCACTCAACACTTTGCTATTTCCACACATGAGTAAAGGGGCATCCTGAGTTTTTGAGAGTTGGTGGGTTTTTGCTGTTAGGGTGACAGCAAGGGTGGCTGTGCAGAGGGACATCTGAATGAGTCCAAAGAGTGATAGAAGCACTGTTGATAGCTGTATCAGTAATTTGCTAGTTTATCTCCATAATGGTGTCACAGGGTCTCTGGTCACCCTTTCGTGCCTTTCCCACCGCGTCGTGTGCCAAGTGATCAGTGATGCTGACCCAGCTGACTCTGTCCAGGACAATGGAACTTTGGATACCTTCTGGGTAACTCAGCTGGAAAGCAACTATGGATTCTACATCGGTCTGGGCTTGGCTGTCTTCTCCAGCTTCCTCATCGGAAGTAGTGTCATCCTCAAGAAGAAGGGGCTGCTACGGCTAGTAGAGAAGGGAGGCACCAGAGCAGGTAAGGCTTTTGTGGGGCAGAAGAGGGGAGGTCCTTCTGTTCCCAGAACCACACACATCATTGGGACTCCAGCACTCATATGGCAAGGGAGCACCTCTGGGTACATGTCAGCCTTCCACCAGCTATGTAAGACAGACCTTTTCTGGGTGTTTGAGTGTGAGACTCAGAGCAGTGCTGTGCTGGAGCCAAGGAGCTAATTTACAGAGCCCTGCACTGGAAGGGCTCAGCTAAAAGCAGCTTTCCCCTGCCTTGCAGGGGAAATAGCAAGTGACATGCACTGCATGACAAGATGTGCACCCATCAGAAAAACAATACGTGCCCATCACAGCACTTACATGGGAAAGCATGAGATCAGGAGGAAGCAGAGTGTTGAAAACTCTTTGATAATGGGCCCCTTTTGCACAGAAGTGCAGGGTATGCTGGTGCCTCAGACTGGAGCAGAACACCACAGCTCTGTGACCCCACACTTGCTCTTATTGATGCATTAGGCAGCTTTTCTACAAAGTCACAGAGAGAAGGATGAGGCCCCAGGTGTTTTAATTGCTCTAGCAAGAGCCATCTATTAATGCAGGACTGTACCCCTGTGATCTGTTTGAACTCTGGTTGTGGTTTTCAGATGGGATATATCTGAGGTATGTTGCTCAACAAGGTGTAGATAACTTTCCTCTAGCGCCAAGCTGTTAGGGTGAGGCATGTGTTTATGTGCACGTATATATGGATGGGAACTGGTGAATGAGCACTGCCTACAGCAGAATTGCACTGTGGAATTGGACGCATCCCATCAGCATTACAAACATTGGCTCTAGCAGCAGGGCAAGTCCTACCTGGCAGCTGACCTACTTGCATAACTACAAAACAAAATAATGATAATTAAAATACTACTACTCTTTCCCAGTTCTGGCCTAGGACCAGTTCTTTTTACAAAGGAAGCTAGTATCACTGTGCCCATATGAGGACATGGGAGCATGGAGTGAAGCGACTGTCCAGACTAGCAGGTGACCAGCAAAGCCATCAACAGCACCTGAGCTGCAGGCCAGTCCTGACTCTGCCTCCAGCCCCTGCCACTAGGCTGGCTGCACACAACTGCTGAACTCACATGGGTTTGCTTTTCACCTTATATTTGCCCAATGAAATATCAGTATTGTTTGAATTGTAGATGTCCTTCCTCCTTCCCTCCATGAATTCCTCCCACAACAGAGGGAAGTGAGTAAAACAAGGGCAACCCCGTCGCTATTTTTCAGGATGTTTAACCAGCATGATGACAGAAAACTGCAGTTAACAAAAAGAACTTAAGAGGAAACCAAACAAAATACAACCCAGCAATTTCTAAGGAATACCAAAGCATAACATGTGAACTTAAGCATTTGTGAACTTGAGGAACCAGAAAGGCTAAATTCCAGCAAATTCCTGTCTGCCTCTTCATTCCTTCTTTCCCTATCTCATGTTTTAATTGCTCAGTCCCAGTGGTTCACCCCTGCTATCTGAGTACATCACTTTTCTCCAAGGTGGGTCAAACACTGCTGTAACTGACAGCTCCGGTCAGGTCAGACTTCTCCGAAACACGGGCTCTCTGATCCAGCATTCACAATATCAGCAGGCTCAAGCTCCTTATACCTAACAACTTGTGGGTTAAAACCTGATCTGGGTTAGCGTCCAACACAACATGGCCATTCTTGCTCATTCACATGCACGTTTTCTTTCATTGTGCAACACCAAGAATCATTTTTGCATCAGAAGCACTCAGTCACATCACGACTGTTCCACACAAAGCTAACATTAGGATTTCTGGCAGCTCAGGCCAAGGCCCTATGATACAACCGTGATAGAAAGCAGCGTACAAAAGGCGCAGATAACCTCTGGGACAGGAGGCAGGCAGCCTTCGCCACGACTGTACAGCAACACGAACCAAGGCACCACGCGCCAAACAGTTTTTCCTCCATCTTTCATAGCTACAACCCGCGCTTGAGCTACATTTAAGAAAAACATCTTGCCTTACCTTAGTGCCCATGCGCAAGACTCCACAGCGAGCCAGTGCAACACCAGGTAAAAGTGCAGGACTCCCTGGTGCCAGCCCCAGGGAGCAGCCTTTGGGGTGAGAGGCACCCAGGACAGAGCAGCCCCTGCCGTCCTTCTTCCCTTTGCTCCAGGAGGGTCCCACAATGAGCAAGCGACTGGTACAAGCAAGACAACACATGACCAGTCCACAAGACCTCAGTTGGAGTGTTTATTGCTGGTTTCATGGGCTGATGCACCCTGATGAACCAGTGAGGATGACCACAGTTCTAAAGGCTGAAGGGCAGCCCCAAACTCCATGCTGCAGGCCAGGCTGCATCCCAGGCCCATAACCTCTGTCACTTTGGGGAACAGGATGCTGTTATCAGGATTAAACAACTGCTTTTCATGTGTTTGCATTGTCCAGCCCCAAGTGCCAGCTTTTCCTAATCCCGTGTCTCAACATATTTCTGTGTAGGATGGCACATCTACATAGTCTGTCCTTCCAGGCTGTTTTCTTCATCAAGCTATTCCCCTTGCAATTTGTCCCTTTCCAAAGGGATGTTTCTTATCTCTTACTCCAAAGAATATGGTTGTCAACTCCTGCATATCTGTGTGCTTTGCTTCCCCAGGAGATGGAGGCCACGGCTACCTGAAGGACTGGCTCTGGTGGGCTGGCTTGTTAACCAGTAAGTAGAAGCTGTCTCCCTGGGTTCGCAATTTTCCCAGGGTTTGTCCCAGTGAGTCAGGAAGCCCAGCATCTGGTTGCTTTAAACCCTATTTTCTGGTGGCGTTCCTGCCCACAGCAACAATCTCTAAGGTCCCTTCCAATTGTAACCATTCTGTGATCATCACCAGAAGTACCTCAAGGAGAGAGGAGGCACTGAGCCACACAGGATCTCCCTCATCATCCTTCTACACAGCTAGCAGGACTTGCCAGCTCAGTTTTACCCCATCAAAGGCATGAAAAGGCAGGTTTGTATGCTAGGCATGGCACAAACAGCTTTCTGTGCATGCCTAGGGGCTCCAGGAAAGTTTACTGCTGCAGCAGAAGGGAGATAGCAAGGAAATATCAGTAGCAGTCCCTTTCTTGAGCAAGGCTTGTTTTGCCTTAACACACCTTAAATCCTTCTTTTCACACCTCGGCACTCCAGTAGCTCCTCATTTTGGACTCACAGATGTACAAAGAGCAGCACAGGGTTTTCCAGAGCAGTCTTTCCTGGCTCTCACAGCAGCTCAAGGTGCCCCAGCCTTGCTCTGCCCTTGCAGCTCCTGCCACACAACCACCACAGCACAGTCCGAAAGCAAGCACACGATACTCACTGCTCAAGGGACAAGGACAATCCAGCCAGAAAGTGACACCACAGCCCCCAGGAGGCACTTTGTAGGTGAGGAGCAGCCTCCCAGCAGCTCCCACAAGTGCCCACCCCCTCATTAATCACCCAGGCACAGTGCAGCTGCATGGCTAGGCTGGGGGGGTTTAATGAGTAAATATGGGCAGCTGTGACACGGCCAAGCCCTGGCACCCCCAGCCCTTCTCCAGCTGGGTGTGGGGCTCCAGGGATGCCTCTCTGCTTGCATTAATTAGTAACAAAGAGATTTTCACCCACTATCAGGCCCTGTTTAGCAGCAGCATTAAATGCCTATAGTAAAAACCTAACTGACAGTTTATTAGTTTGCAAGTCCACAAGAGAAAACACAAAAAGTATGCTGTAACTCACTGGTACTTATTTTTCTTGTGTTTGTTTAGTGGGTGGAGGGGAAGCTGCCAACTTTGCTGCCTATGCATTCGCTCCTGCAACTATTGTCACGCCTCTGGGGGCTCTGAGCATGCTCATAAGGTGATTTATATGTCTATAGTTTGCAATTTGTGGGTTTTTTTATTTACCTGTTTGTCTCGCAAGGTAGAAAGACTTGAAGCGATGCTAATAAGATTTATTCTGCCTGAAGGAAAAATTGTCTTGGGGTTTTCTCAAAAACCCTCTTAACAGTTGTTGTCCTTTGCGGGGGATCGTTTGGAAACCACTGAATTAAGTAGCGTGCCCTTCTGGAAACGCTGCATGTGGATAGCAGCTACATACACTTTAGGTTAAATGATTGCAAATACCAATGTTACTTCCTTCCTTAATCCGGCTTTTTAGCCAATCCAAGGTTGTTTGTTTTAGTTTGGTGTGTTTGTTGTGAACAGTACTAACCATGTAAAATGGTCAAAACCACCAGGCTTGTTTTTAAACTGCCTTTCATTTCCCTTTTCTCTTTGAGCTTTTAGGGCCTCTGATACGTTTTTATACTTTTGTCTGTTGCCGAAAGGGCTGAAGCCCTATATTTATTTCTATATTTAAAAAAAAAAAGGAGATTGATATCAAAATACATAACTCCAGGAACTGAAGGTTTTATAGAAGGAGTGTTACTGTGAAATGTATAAGCAAGCTGAGAGTTAGGACTGCTCTGGTGTCTTGCCCCAAATTTTGATGGACAACAACTAGATATATTTGCAGATATATCTGTAGCCCAAATACCTTCAGAGTTTCTCTGGTCCTTAATAGTTCTGATGATTTAGTTAAAATGTTAATGTAACTTTTATTGTTGGGTTGTGGTTTTTTTTTCTCTGTTACACTATTTCTTGAAGTAATTTCCTTGGGCACTAAAGGCTTCTTAATGCCCAACAGCTCATAAGTAAATGTGTAGACCCTGAAAATATTTATGATGATGTACTGACACATTTGGCAATTTTTAACCTTGCTGATACATGAGCTGTGATCTGTAGATCACACCTGTCTCTCTGCAGGTTCAGCTGTCAGTAGATGCAACGTGATTGTGTGCTAACACACTGGAATACAACAAATTTGCTCCAGATTTGTGTCTTTGTATCGCATGAAGGCATTCTTTATCTTATTTTAGCTACTGTTCCGTCTTGAAAGGACTTTGAGGCACCAGCTGATGTTTTTCTGTCTTGTGCAGTGCCATCCTGTCTTCATATTTGCTTGGAGAACGACTCAACCTGCTGGGAAAGCTGGGCTCCATGCTCAGCCTTGTGGGCAGCACCATGATGGTGATACATGCCCCAGAAGATGAAGAGGTCACCACTCTGGATGAAATGTCTTCTAAGCTGAAAGAGCCAGGTACGCAGGAGGTTGTGTTTTCTCTCTTGGGGCTGGGCACTGCATACTGCTCCCCTTGCCCACCACTCATTTTGATTTACTTCTCTCCCTCTTCCAGGTTTCCTCGCTTATGCTGCAATCCTCTTGGTTGTCTGCTTCCTCCTGATCTTCTACCTTGCACCCCGCTATGGCCAGAGCAACATCCTCATCTACCTCACCATCTGCTCCGTTATTGGTGCCTTCTCTGTGTCCTCAGTCAAGGGCCTGGGTATTGCCATCAAGGGCTTCTTTTCTGGCCAGCCTGTGCTGCAGCACCCATTGACATGGATCCTAGTCATCACGCTGGTGGCATCCATCACTACACAAATTAACTACCTCAATAAGTCTTTGGACATTTTCAATACCTCTTTGGTGTTCCCCATTTACTATGTGCTGTTCACCACCATTGTCATCACAACTTCCATCATCCTTTTTAAGGAGTGGGTCACCATGACCGTAGTGGACATCATTGGGACAGTTTGTGGCTTCCTCACTATCATTTTGGGAGTTTTTTTGCTCCATGCCTTCAAAGACATGGATGTCAGCTTAGGGAATTTACCACAAGTCCTCCAGAGTGGACAGCAAGCACCAGTCACCCAAGATGACAAGAACATCCTGATAGAGGTGGACAACTCCAGCATCGCTCCAGAGGATAAACCCAAAGTATTCACAATCTACACTTAACATATTATATGCAAGAGTCAGGAGGTTGGGTTGATGTCAGTATTCCAGATGCTACTTAGAAATTTGAAGAAGGAAAAGCAGAAAAAAAAAGCAGCATTATCTTATCTAAAGCTCGTTAGTCAAGCCAAATCTTTCTCAGGGCTTTTGGACTGAATCTTTGTAATGGTGTGGCAGCAAGGGGTATGTTTAATCATATCTGGGCTTTAATGTGTGCAGCTACTGAAAATGAAAATCCTCTTGAAAGATGGAACTCCTGGGACAAAGCTCTTCTCTGAGGCCCCTTCCCAACTCTTCTTCTTGGCAGGGCTAATGTTTATTCTCGCACTCCTTCCCCCCGGGGGAGGGCATTAATATGTTTATTTTCAGACCCTGATTGAGTCATTGATTAATAATTTTTGTCTTCTTTTTTCCTTTCTAGACACTTGCATGAACTGTAAAATACACACCAGTATCTCAAACGGAGGTGAGACAAGGACTGAATGGTGCACGCTGGCTGTTCAGACTACTCGTCCATGTTTAATTATCTCCTCTGCAAGAATATTGATGAATATGGGCAAAATGTGCTGAATTTTGGTATAGACACTCACTTAGGCTCAGTGGCAGAACCCAAACCATGAAGTGTTTTTACAGGACTGTGGCAGAGAAATCTTTTTCAGCTTTTGTTTTTTTTTGTGAGGTGCAGGAGTTTCCCTGCAGCACAGCGTTAATTAGTTTTATGTGGGGTTTTGTTTGTTTGGGTTGGTTTGTTGTTTTTTTTTTTTTTTCCTTAGCAGCTATGGTGCCCAGGCCATGTTGATGTGGTTGTTGAAGGTAGTTAGAGGGCAGCCTCTGCTCAGGCTGAGAAGTTCTTGCAGGGTAAATCCTGTGTCAGGAGAAAGACCACCAGTCTTCAAGACTTTGTGGTCTGTGAAAACCTTTTCAGCCTGATAGAGTGCATAGTTGTAAGTTTGGGGATTTTTTAATGTCCTTGGAGAGCCTCCCAACTCTTCGAGCCCCATCACCTGGCCTGCTATCATTTAAGCCCAAAAGATTTTGTTGTTTTTATAGGGAAGTATGAGCTACATGTTAAAAGCCAAACCCAGAGTGGTCCCATTCACCCCTCTCCATCTTTCTCAATGTAGTATGGATGTTACCTGGACTCTTGCTCACAGCTCACCTTCAAAGCCCTCTTGGATTTGTATCGGTGATGAGGATGAAGGGATGGGAGAAATAACATCTTGAGCTGGAAGGTGAAAAAGGAAGGTGTCACTGCAGTTAAAAGTTTCTCCCACCTTTCTGCTTGATCTTACAGCATGGGAAACTGGAGCCCATTTGCTCACACAGCAAATCCCAAACTGGGTAAACTGGGTGCAGCAAATCCCAAAGGTGGCTTTGCCATGCTAGCTCAGTCCAGAGACAGCTCTGGCTGGGTTAGCCCTGGACCACAGCACACGCTGATGCTGTCTGAGATGCTGACCTGATTATACCCAGATCTGGGTATTGCTGAGCAAATGCAGCTTGGGGCTGGGGTGGGGAGAAGGAATATTCAATTTCTTATTTGAATAACATTTCAGGACTTTATTTTTTGAATGTGGAAAGGGAAATAAAGGGGAAATAAAGACTTTTTCTATAAAAAAAACCCCACACACCTTTGCAGGTGGATCTGAAAGGTTTTAATGATTTCTCTGATCTTACTGGTATAGCCGTAAGCAGGCTGAAGGACAACTGAGTACGGCAAAAAGAGCATCTGGAGCAACGAGCTAAACAGCAGCGCCCTCCTTTGGTACCAGAAAATAATCCAAGCAATACACTAATTGGTATAACGGTTTTCACATTTTATTATTTTAGAAATGAATTGTAAGTGGGACTTACCCTTCTCGCTGCCTAGAACTTCACTTTATATCTTCCAGCTGTCCTGCCATCTCTGGACAAATGTCACATATAAAATGAAGATTTGAACCAAAATAGTACACAGGGACAGAATATTTGTTAATGAGAACTGACAAATTTATTAAAACTAGGCAAAAGGCACAATGAATTGCATTCTTCAAGTATTTGCATAGATGCACAGAGAGCATTATTGTAAACCATTAATATGTGGACAGAGGAGAAAGTGAGATGTATTTTGGTATTTGTTCTCCCAAGTAACATATTTCAAAAAAATCATGTTTTACCATCTTTTACTCCTCCTGCAGTTCCCCTATTCTTATTCAATCAACTTGCGCACACATAAAAAAATGTAAAAGAACTTACTTAAAACTATCTTTTGGAGACTTTATGACATTCCAGCGAGAAAGTTTTCTATATGGGTTTGGGCACATCCAGTTGTTCTCGGGGCACACTGTGGGCCCAGGGGAATTTTTTAAAAGCTCAATCCTGCATTTACATGAAATGCGGTGAAAATATTCTTTGAGATTTTGGTGGCCATTTGATAAAGATCAGGGGTTTTAACAGAGGTAATGCCGCTGTCTTCAGCGAGGGCTCAGCTATAAGATCAAGTTCTTGTCGTTGAATCTGTACAACCACAGTGTATGTGTAGTATGAGCCCAGTTTACTGCTCTAGTGTCATTTATATGCAGTAGAATCCAACGGTAGAAAAAAGACATATAAAGATTAGAAAACTGATGTTTTTCACTTGTCATCCCTCATTTCAGAGAGAAGTATTTTAGGTTGGTTTGTTTTCCAGGCAAATAGAAGGTAAGAAAAGGTCCAAAATTGTCAAGGTAAGGAATAATCAACCAGAAATTTAAGATACACCCTGTGTTCTGTTTTCTTGTGGAAAAAGAGGTAGTAAAGTTGTGAAAACTAGTGGGGCTTAAGTCATCCTACAGACAAGCTGCTACATATAACTACAAATTTAATGAGTGCTTAGGGTTTATCTGGTGTTTTTCCAATCAATAGAGCTTAGGGAAAGAGAACCACCAGCCAAGACTTTTGTTATTTATGCCAATAATACAGTTTCTCACATGTGGAGCAGCAATCACACTGCGTGAGGAGTTGTCCATAGAAAATCAGACACAACAGAACTGTTGTAACCATAGCTCCAGAATTCCCTGTGTTCTCCTACGAAATTATTTCAAGGAAAAAAAAAAAAAAAAAAAAAAAAAAAAAGAGAGAAAAAAGTTTGGCATAACAAAATGTTTTAATTTAAAATCCTGAGAAAAAAACATACAAAACCCAGACCACTAGGAGAAAAAAAATAATCCCAAATTCATAAGGGAGGGTGCACTCAGGGTCAGAACCATCAGGTGCTTAAAGTGCACACAGACAGCTCTCTCCCTCGTGTCCTGGAGGAAAAAAAACAGAGTAGATGAAATGCCCTACAAAAGCACCATGTGTTGCATTAATATTTCTGCTGTTTTACCACCCAGGCAACTTTAAGGTAGGTTTTTCAGCTGTATGGGGAGCAGACAGCCCATGCTGAATTACTGCTCTGCACAGACCAAAGCCTGAGGAGACACGTGCTAAAGTGTCTGCTGATTATCCACAGTACCGTATGCTGGAGAGGAGGTTTCAGCACTGCCTTTTGCTGAGCTTCCCTCTGGCCATATACCCTGTATCTTGGTCAGAGTTTCCCTGTCGTACCTTGACTGTGTCACAACGACACGGATGAAAGTGCATGGGCCATGCTGGGGATGCTGTCGGGTCCTACAGCACTGAGGCAAGACAACTGAGTGCTGGAGGACAGATGGGTTCCAATGCTCTTGCTGAAGGTGGTTATATAAGGAAAATAATGAATCCACTCTCTTAAAGCTAATCAAAATCCACAGTGACCCACAAATTATTTTAACCAGGAATATTTCTATGGTTTGCTCCCTATTGTGGCCTGGCTTTCCACCAACTGTAAACTGAGAATATGCTCAAAAAAAGTTATCAACAGCTGCCTTCTGCTCTCCCAAGAGGCAGCAGTTTCTGTGTAGCACCAACGTATGCTCCTGCGGCTGTGTGGACAGGCTGAGGAAGCCAACAGTGCTGGGTCTTACATGAAAACCCATCAGGGCCAGCACCTGCACTCACAGCTTGATCTCCCTGGTAACACTTAAATAACTGATTAAAAACACATGAAGCCCCCATCACCTCATCCCTGCATTTGGATATTGCACAATAATATTTAAATACCGTATAAACAAGTCATCCCTACATGGAAAAGGCTATCAGCAGAGAGGGTTGGGTTCAGCTTGGCATGTACCGGTGCATTTTCTGGGGGCACTTGAGCCAAGCCTGACTGCAGCTTGTCGAGTTGCACAGAAAATGGGTGAGGTTGGAGGAGAGGAATCCAAGACACTGTGGCTGTGAACGTTTTTTGGGGTGATGAAAGCCATCCAGTCTTCACACCCTGTGAAGGTCGGAATCAGCTGGGAACAGTTGGTTCATGAGTGCCCACGGGAGCCCGGCTGCACCACTTTGAAGACGTTTGCTGCTCCAGCCGTCCCGACACCAGTATTCTGAGTGAGATGGAATACAGGGAAAAGAGAAAGGGGTGAGCACTGATGATGAGCAGATGCTGCCCTCCTTCTCCCAGAGGTGATGATGGAGACAGGGGAAGCCTGTCTCCATTCACACCCTAATGTATCATATCACATAGGAAACTTTCCTCCTCTCTACCAGTGACACAATGAAGTTCATGCAGGTTTTTTTTTTCCATTTTCTACAGCTGGTCTCAAATATGCGGCTGGCTGGAGGCAGCACCTGTGGTGTGAGGAGTTGGAGGTGTTTTGTGTTCAAGGATCCAGCTTAATGGGAGCTGAGCTCAACAACTCAGAGTCCTTAATGGTCCTTATAATGGACACTTTCGGGAAACACTCCCTGCAGACAAAGCATCTCCTTAGCCATGGCTAGAATATCTGGATGGGTTCCTTACTGGGGTCCTCAAATCTTGCATAAACTTTTCTGTTTTTCCTTCACTAACCATTCTGGGTCCCACACACCCACATTGCTCACCCCACTCACACAAATGTTTTACCCGATAAAGTGCTCAGAGATGTGGAGGACCCAGTTAACAGTTTTGCTTAACCTAGTAAATGCTGAATAAGGAACAGGCAAAAACAAAGCCCTGTGCAATAAAGGCAACCAACTCCATTTCCACCTGTCAGGGCTGTGTGTGAAGGTGTTTTGCTGTATGATAGCAAGGTCACTCCCTTCAGAATAGTTTTATTCCCCAGCAGTGAGGGGAAGCTGCTGTGCTTCTCATCACCACATTCAGTGCCTACCTGTGCTGCAGGCTGGAGTCGTCCTGGGGTTCTGGGGTGTGCAGGAGGCAGTGAGATGGCAGGGCTGTTCTCTGGCCAGGCTCTGGGTCTGTTTGGGATGGGATTAGCTGGCAAAGCTCTTTGGGGTGGCCGGGGCCTAGAAATATCCTACACAAGAAAGAAAGAGTTTTGAATTCTCAGCCTGGAGAGATGCCTGGCCTGAAAACAGAGATAGTATTTTTAATTTTCTGTAAGTCTGAGACAACAGATTTGGTACACAGCTGCATACCTTGGTGTCTCTGGTTTGGAGTTAGCCCCAGGAATATTATAATCTAAGGGCTGCATGACAGAAAACAGGAGAATCTTTACAGAGTGGGCAGGAGTCCCCATCACAACTCAGCCTGTAGCATCCTTACCTGAGACAAAGGTCTGAAGGGACACAGGTAAAACCATGCTTACAAAGACTTCATCCTCTCTGAAGCAAGGAGGGAGCACAGGTGGCTGCTACTATCACTTATTATGCAAGTGATTAGTGTTTTTCAACATGTAGAGCTTCTCACCTATCAAATTTCAGGAAGACTGACTTTAAGCTGCTGGGCAGCTGGCTTCCAACCAAAGACAACTAAACAGGGTGACAGGGTTACCATCCTCTGCCTCCAAAATGGAGCTGCAGGCTGGAAACACATCATACCCTGGCTACTAAAGGATCCAGAAGTTTTGAGCCTTGAATTTTGCAAGTAATAGGGAAGCTATATTCCAGAGCCTTTTAATTAGCCCCATTATTGATACACTTGAGGTTGGAAGCAAGTTTCATAGGCATACACTCCTTGCGTGATTCCCACACAATGCCTGTAAACCCCACATACATGTATATACGTGTGTCCATACACACACAGCCCTGCACCCATCTACAATCGGTTATTGCTTTGTTTGTGAGCGCAGCTGTCCCTAATAGGATACTCAGACCATTATATTTTCCATTTGCCTAATGAATTCCAGTGTAAAGCATGGCCCTGGGGAGAAGTTACCCACACAAGAACTAACTGCCTGCTGTTGCTTAGTCTCTGTGCTAACCCACTGGCTTACAGGTGTGGATTTAATAAACACAGCTGTGCTCACAGCTTGGAGGGCACCCAAAAACCCTGCAGTCTCCTTGGACTATGCATAAATGCAATACTCGATGGCTGCATCAGCCGATGCTTGGGGTTTTATTGCTGTCCCTGTAACTGCAGAAGGACAAGGCTGACTAAATCCCACCAACCACCAGATGCAAAGAGCTCCCATAGGAACGGCAAGAAAGAAAAGCTGGCAGGTACTGTGAGCATCTAGGAAGGACACTGACAATAGCAAACAATGATATGAATAATTTCTCCTGTACTTTCTACATCTTGTGGCTCTCCCCCAACTCAGAAATGGCAAGGTTTCTTTTGGAAATCCTAGGAAAAGTGTCCCATTTAATAGGTCTGACTGAGATAAAGAGACTGGATGCACCGGGGAGGGAACACAATGGAGATTGTGGGGAACTTGTCAACAACCAGCTGGGAAGGATACCTATTCCTTACTGACTACAGTCAGCTTCCTGCTTTTGTTTCAGTTTTCTTTCCTGCTGAAGTGCCGGCTGTTCACAGGAACAATGGAGCTAGAAAAAAATCTCATTCACTAAAATATTTTGGGTTTGTTTTCCTCTACATCCTTCAGATAGAGTGCCTGGGAGCCAGCCTCCTGCTATCCCCTGTGATGGCCCTTTGCTTCTTTGCTGGTCCTAATCTAATAAAGCTAGTGGGGAAATATTTTAGTAAAACAGGTTTAAGTCAGTCTGAATGATTTACTGTCTTTTCCATAAGAATGTGGAGTCTGTACTAAGCTTAGAACAAAATTATCAGAAAGAGAAGTAAATAAATACCCTTTCCTTATAGCCCTCTAAATAACCCCATGGCTAGGATGCTCGTGTAAAATGAGGTCTGGGTTAAGTCTAATGTTTCCCATGCGACATGCTAAAGGTCCCGTTTCTGCTCTACATCAAAATTTGTCTGAGGCTTCTGAAACTTTACTCCAGGAATGGCCAAACACAAGATACCTGGGGTCATCCCAACGAATGGGGGTCCTGTACTCAGTCCTGAACCTCGGACTTACCACTGACTGATAACTTCAGAAGGACTTGTCTCCGGGAGATAAAATATGTGCAAATGGTAAGAGAAGCTATACTGGGCTTGCTTAGGGAAAAATCTGTACGGTCCTTTCATTCCCAGAAAATTATCTATTTGACTTACAGCTAAAAAAATGTTTAGATCATAGAATCACAGAATAGCTGGAAGGGACCTTAAAGATCGAGTTCCAACCCCCCTGCCATAGGCAGGGGCACCTCCCACCAGACCAGGTTGCTCAAAGCCCCATCCAGCCTGGCCTTGAACACCTCCAGGGATGGGGCTTCCACAGCTTCCCTGGGCAACCTGTTCCAGCATCTCACCACACTCAGAGTAAAGAATTTCCTCCTGATAGCAAATCTAAATCTCCGTTCTTTCAGTTTAAACCCACTACCCCTTGTCCTATTGCTCCACTCCCTGATACAGTCCCATCCCACCTTTCCTGTAGGCCCCCTTTAGGTACTGGAAGAGGCTATAAGGTCTCCCCAGGGCCTTCTCTTCTCCAGCTAAGATGATCTTGGTAAAGTGAATGCTGCCTGTGATCCACGCCACCTGACTCCAGGTTCAGGTCAGAGGTATCAGGGGACCTGAATGAAGAATTAAGAGCATGTGCCAGTGTCCAGCATGGTCATTGTCAGCTAAGCTACAAAAGGAGGAGGACTATCAGTAATTGTCCTGTGGTGAGAAAGAGCAAGAACCTACGAGCAGGGTAAACTCCTACGTCCTCCCAGGGTTAAAGAGGCTTGACTGGCCTCACTCAGAACAAGCTTCCCATCAAACTGCATCTGCAGGACAGCGGTGCAACTCCATACCTGAGAGACGGGGGGTTTGGGAGCAGGAGGTGCTGGCCGGCTTGGGGGTGTCCGACGAATACTGTCCTTTGCAGGTGCTGGCTGCACTGGCCTGGGGGGCTGCCCCACACTGCAGCTGTGGCCAGTGGAGAAGGTGGGGGGCTGCTGGGTGTTTCTTTGGAGTCCTGGAGCTTGCTGGGGAGGAAGTTTTGATGGGATTTCAGGGAAGCCAATCACCTGTGCAGAAGACCCACAAATCCCAGGAATTAGGTATTTCCACTTGAAACCACCTTTTAACACTCTGCTACGCTTTTGAGGATCTATATGAGGTCTATGTGCCACACAGTAAAAAATATTGCCAGCAACACAGGCATGTATCGTATATGCCAAGAGTCAGTTAGATAGACTGGGACAATTGGGATCATGAGGCAGAAATGGGAACAGTGTAACTTGGACATAGGTGTTATAAGTGATGCTTGCAAATAAACCCAGGGTTTACCATTTCTAGTTTTGAGAGAGGGATGTGACAGAAGAGGATCTATCAGGAGAGACAAGTGGACACACAGGCCTGGTCAAATCCCAGCTCCTGCCTTTAAGGAAATGGCTAGAAATAGATCCTACATTCAGCTCCCACTGATTTCAGCCATGGGTGATGTCTGTCTCTTTTTCCCATCCTTTGATAAAACCACTCTCTAATAGCAGTGGGAGAGAGAACCAGATCTCACATCTCAGAAGCTGCATCTCTCCCCAGGGAGGTGGAAGGTGACCTTGCCCTTACCTTCCTCTGCTCCTGGGGCGTTTTCAACTTGAAGGCAGGGTTTGCATGTCCATTTCCTGAGGCGTTACTGACAATGAGAGAAAGAAAGAAGCGTTATTTCCTTGATTCATTTTTCTCCTTTTCCTTTGCTGTATTTTCCATTATATTTTAACTGAAGTAAAAAATAAGCGGGAAGCAAGTACTGACTATACCAACAAACCCATTTAGTTCTATTCCTCACAGCCTTTGCAATCCCTCTTCTGTTCTGACGCCGAAAGGGGGTGGATGAAAGCAGACAAGGCACAGCACTGACAATTTACCTGAACTGTGGGGTCTTCTTTAGAGAACAGATGGCAAATTTATTCCAGCATTTTAGATAGTAGAATAAAAACATGATTCCAATGAGGACGAGAATGAGAGCCAGGACTGTAAGAGCTATCGCAATCACTGAAGGGCCTGAAGGCATGAAAGTAAGAGTTAGTTAAATGGAAAACTCTCTGTTCCCAAACTAACTCAAGTCCTTGTGAAGTGCCACTATAGTACAGTTGGTCCCACTCACCTTCAGGCATAGGGGGGCCACTGTCCAAGCTTCCTCCCCTCCCTTGCTTGTTGCAAAACGGGGGGGCCCACCCCTGGTTACAGTGGCAGTTCTTGTTGTTATTGCAGACCTGCAGCAGGAAGACTCAGAGACTTTAGTGCCAGCTCTTAAAGAATACCTAAGCTGAAAAATAATTAAGCTCTTGCTGGATAAAACACTACAGCAGAAACTCTTATTGGCATAAACAGGGAGTGAAGTGCCCGGAAACATTTTCTTTTCAGGGAGTGGAAGTGCCTTTTATTTCCTTGGAAATTCTCTCTTTCCCCAAAAGACAAGGGTTTTTTGGCTGATGTACCACTAACCTGGATTCAGGAGAAAAGCAGCATTTAAAAACACCTTTCTCCTGCTCCCGTCTTTAAACTGAAAGACACGAGTCATCCCTTCTATCCAGTGATGATTTCTCATTGTTTAGGTTTATTGCTTAGCCCATCGCTATTTATTGTCCAGGCAGCCCCAGGAGCAGGGGCTGATTCCTCTGATTGGGGATGTCCCGTACTAATTGTAGCATTTAATTTGACTCTGTGGAATAGCTGACAAGCACTTCCTACAGCTTCATGGACCATCAGAGAGGAAGCAGATGGGAATGAAAGGGTGGGGTGAGTCCCTCTCCTTGAAGGGTACATCATGAGGACTCCCAAACTGCTCAGGGAGGCACGTGCTGCGGCATGCTGCTGTATTTATCACTCCTTTCCATTGCCTATCTGGACCACAGAGATGGAGAGACGCTGATGTTTTGTGTCAGAAACATCTACTAAAGATACTAAAAATTTTCACCAGCCTTTTCCTTCCATCCTCTGAGGGTACAGCCAAGCACAGTTTGAGATTAACTGTTCTAAATGTAACTTTTTACTATGTTTTTCCCTCAGTAAGTCTCTTTTTTTTTTTTTATTCAATCTAAACTGGGCTCAGAAGATTTTTCTGTAAGATCACCCCTTCTTGATTTGTTATTCATTGCAATTCATATTCCTCCTGTAGATCTCCTTAAATCCTACGTCAAAGGGACACTCATGGAACAGAAAATGCATCAAACATGAATGTGCAAATCAATAATCAAGAAGAGAAGTATGGAATGAACCTAATACTGGTATCAGAACTGAAATGAACAACCATGCAGAGATGAATGGCAGCCCATCCTGCTTCAGTCTGAAACAGAGATGAAAAGGAAGACACCTACTCCATGTCCATGGCACTTTTTGCTACAGCTTTCAGAATCAAATATGATGGAGGTGTTCTGGCAGCGTCCCTCAAAGCAAACCTGCAGAGAAAGGGTCAAAAACTCAGTGTTAGCTATTTGGGTTATGTATCATAACACTGTCTTGTGTTATTTTGTGACTTGCAAGGTCCCAGGCACCTTGGCAATACAAGTAGTACCCCGAGCAGAGCAACAGGCCATGAAGTTAACCTGGTTTCCTAGCAAACATTTAATCACTACCCTAAATCCTGGCTAACACACATCAAAGAGAGACGTTGATAGCTTGGGCTACACCCATGTGGCAAGTCTCTGAAGGAGCTCTCAGGTGTCTTGATTTCCAATTGTGTGTCTCACCTCTAAGACACCCTCAACCAAATAGTCAATCCCAAATTTAGCACTGGCCCTGGACTTCATCTGGCAAAGACTTAAGGTATGGCTTTTGGTGTGTATTCTTCCATTGCTTCTCTAAGAAATTCTTCTTCAACAAACATAAAAATCCCCCAGAAAGGCATTAGACATAAGAAATGAATGGCTTGATAACCACAAAGCACTTTCCAGATGGAAAAGTGATGCCCTGAACTTCCTTCAAACCATTACAGGCAGGAATGTACCTACATGATGGCTCCCACATTTTGTTCCTGTCAACACCAAGCCAGGATCCAGCAGGTCATTTTCTTCACTGTCAGATCCATACACATGGGTCCCTCGGCACCTCAGCTCCGTCCTCTGCATGCGGATAGTTGTATCTATGGCCACTGCATTGGACTGCAGGGGTTTGGAAGCAGAGCTCTGGCACTGAATCTTCCCACATTTAGCATCTCTGATTTCAAAGGAAAGGCTAAAATTATTATTTCTGGCTTGATGAATGTTTTGCCGGCATCAGCTCAACACATAAATTAAAGCAGCAGCGTTGAGGCATTGTTCAATAGCAAAAGAGCAAGCACCTCTCAAGCAACAGTGTCTGATGGGCACTGACGTTACCATTTCGCTGTCCCCATGGGCAGGCCAGCCTCAGCAAAATCACAGGGAAGACTAGGGTTTTGTCTCAGTTAAAAAGCTACACTGCAGCTTATGGATTTGAAAATCTCCTCTTCTGTTGCTTTATAAAAATAACAACTAGATGTTTTAAAATGCAAAAGGAAGGGAAAACGGTAAACCTAAAGCTCCAGTCATAAGGGCTCTAAACTCCAACAAGAATGCAGCTGGTTTCCCAGCAGGCAGAGGGAGGGAGTGAAAACAAAGCATGGATCAGTTTTATCTACTGGCCCAAAGTTTTGTAATATAGAGAAACGTATTCTCCAATGAGCAACTCTTGGATGCCTCTCTGCTTCCTACCTCATCTCACACTTCCTGTAGTTGCCATAGATGTCCTTTCCACAGTTCCCGTAGATGTCTCCAGCAGCATTAACCTTCTCGAAGCAAGCTTCTGGTGCTGGCCTTGCTCCTGCATGGAAGAGACTCATGTGGCTGATTCTTATGGAGCCCAGAGCCCATCTCACCCCACACCAACCACTTAGTTGTTCTTCTTCTGGGTTGGTTTGAGTATGGGAAAATTTTGATCCCTCCTCCAAGCAAGCAAGGCAGGACAAAGGCCCTTCAGACTTTGCTACAGATAATGGGTATAGAAGTTACTACTGCCTTACACAGGGTGAATAACATTCAAAGGACAACATGTTTCACTGCAAGTAGTGTCCTTACCAGGCCCCCACAGCTGCACGCACTGGTCTTTATAGGTGAGACACATGCCACTGTAGCAATAAGCTTTTCCTCCATCGCAGGAAGCCCCATCAATTAGGTAGGAGTTGGGGGGGCAAAATGGTGACTTGCCAGTGCAGTATTCTGGGAGGTCACAGAGTCCTGATCTTTCCCTGCAGAGAGTTCCTGGAGATGTCAGCTAAAGAGTCACAAATGGAAAAAAAATTAATTATTTCTTGACTCCTTTGTGGTTTCCTGTCTGCACAATGTCTCCCTGTAGCTCAGAAAAAACCTTGCATGCATCTCCTCATCCACCTTGTCTAGGTTTTCTGAGGTCAGCAGTGGTTCAAATGACTGTAACTTCATTAACTGGGTGAACTGTGTAGAATCAAATTAATGACTGGATCCATTCCCTAGGTAGCAATGAGATCATGTACAGAAAATAAGGCTGCTACATCTCAAGGGGACACTGATTCCTCTCCCTTTACTCTCAGGCAGGATCTGATGTACCTAAAGCATTTCTGACAGAAGTTTGTGTAGTCTGTTTTCAAAACCTTCCCTGTTTGGGAAATTAATTTCAGTGTTTCACTGTCATTTCTGCTGGAGACGTTTTCCTAATGCGTAACTTATGTCTCCCTTGCTTATGAGTTTATCCAGTTCATTCTTGTCCTGTCCACTATGGACACAGAGAATGGAAATTACATCTAGAAAGTCTTTCCAAGTCTCTTGTGAAAGGAGTGAGTTCAGGTGGTTTCCTGGAAAATTATTATCCATGTGCTCAGGACAGGTCAGTAGGAGCACGCAGTCGATGTGCAAACATAAAAATGAGCTTAGGAGAAAGGTTTCCTGTGCTCTCCCCCTCCGTTTTTCAGTCTTGCACTTCCACCACCACTACTCCCTCCCCACTCTTAGGAAAACCCAGCGATCCCACCTTGCACTGGTGACAGCAGCTGCCGTGGGCGCATTCGGCACCCGGCTTCAGGGAGCAGGTGCTGGCATCGCAGCAGGGGTTGTTGCACTCCTGGAAGACAGCGAGAGGCAGCAGAGTTTAGAAGCCAGATGTTCAAGACAGGAATGTGCCAGAGCATCAAAGGGTGAGGCTGGTGCACGTCGTACTTGATGAATTACACGCAAAGTAACAGTCTTCCTTCCACAATATGTTCATGTTATTCAGCATGTGCTGAATTACAGCACTACATAAATAACTGTATCCTCTGGAGACTACAGGTTGTGCTCGTCACGTCTGGTGAGTCTGGGCTGCTGGTTCCAGCTCTCTTTTGCTGTATCAGCCAAAGTATGGATTTGGAGAAATGAAATGCAGTACCAAGAGAAGCTACATCCTTATCAAGAATGGAGCTGTAGGTAAACTGAACTTACATATTAAACCACAAAATCTAAGATCACTTTTTCTCTTCTTTTCTAAATAAAGTCTTCATCAGCTCTATTCAACTGCATATTATATACCCCTGAGTTCTGGGATGCATTGTACTACACACTGTCTAATTTTACTATAGACATGATACTTCACTTATGTTTGATTTACATTGCGTATACATTTACCTGCAGGGGAGGTATGCATGTCTCCCGCACAAACAAACGCTGTTTACACGTCACACAGCTATATTTGTGAAGTACATCATAAAATCATTATGTCCCACTGAACCCCAAATGGTTGGATCTGAACAACTGTTACCTCCACCTCTCCACAGTCACACTCCTCTCCCTCTTCCAAGTAGCCATTTCCACATTTCTTCCCACCATACATTTCTTTGGTATCCGGCATATTGGAGAGACACATCCCTCCACCAGACCACAGATACTTCTCCAGCTCTCTTCTGTTGCACTGGTTGAACACCTTAGGGAATGGGTGCCTAAATATGGACAGTGTAGAAAAACACCATGACAGATCTGGGCAATGGTTTGGAGAACGAAAAACGAGCATGTGCAAATCCTGGCAAGTGCCAAAAGGTCCTTCTCTGAAGCCTATGAAATTGTACAAAAGCTGATTGTGATTTTGTGTACCTGTTCAAAATCAGACCCATCTGCATTACATTCGATGAAAATCTGAGCTGGCACAGCAAGATTGTCTAGTAATATAACTGCCTTAAAAATAAACTTTATTGAAATAAAGTATGTTGAGTTAGATTTGACTTTGTTAGCTGACAAGCATGGCAATCCTTATCTGCTCAATATGGAAGCTGTGACTTATTCTTAACTCTGCTTAAACAAGCCTGAGAACCCAGCACTCGGACTGCGAGTAACTGCTTGTGAGTTGAACCAGTGAAAATAATATTTTCTTTTTCCTATCTACTGCATCACTGCAAAGGATGCAAATATTTTCTGTTATGTGATTTACTGATTCCTGTTGCAGAAATGCCAGAACCTATGCACTATATATATATATAGATATATAGATAGATATAGAATATATATATATATACTCTATATATGACTGCACGTATGCGTTCATGTTGTGTGTTCTACTTGTATACCGGTGGGTTTTTTTTCACTTCTCACCTAAACATTTTCCCTTATTTGGAGGAAATCATGCATGTGAAAGAAGGTATCTATGGAGACAATTTTGTTAAAACCTGCTAAACCCCAAGGAGGAAGGCTTGAGGAAACAGGGAATGTGGCTTCCACTAAATGGGTTTGGCTGACATTTTTACGTGACTGAAATATAGAAGTTGTTATGGTTCCTCATCAAACATGAGTAACGAGCTCTGGAATTCCTGTGTGTTTCCACAGTCACTCTTGCTTCTCCTTTTGCTCAAAGCCAGCACTTCTTCCCTTTTAAACACAGGCTTTCTGTGGCTCACCAAAACCAAGCAGTATTCTTAAGACAACAATGCAGTCATTCTGTTTTCATGTCTTCTGACTTCAAAATACAGCCCTATCACTCTGCCTTTTAATAAAAATCAGTTCCTTCCTGAAGCAATCCTTTTGCCTTGTTACCACAGTGTAACACACATTCTCTTTTCCCCAAGATGCTTCAGAAACCAAATCAACTATCTATCTACACATCTCATGTGCAACACAGAAACGAAGCCCATGTAAAGCTTTACATGCCAAAGACACACATGTTCTGGCCAGCCCTTGTTCCTCTCTACTGGCTGCAGTAGGCAGTCCAGGGCCAGGTGCTGCAAAATGATGTCTGCCTATCTGCACTCAACTTGCTTAGGAGTAATGGATCATTTGGTAGGATGTGGTGGGAAGAACAAACTCAGAGATGAGGAGTTAGAGGGGTCCTAAAACAGTCCCTTAGGACAGAAGATGGGAAAATTTTCCTTTTTATCAGACAGTTTTGAGTTTCAGTTCTAAATGCTGCCAGGTCTGTAGGGCAGAAGAGCGTTGATTGCAAATTCAGCAAATCGCTACTGACACGTGATCCAGGGTTTGTCCAGCAGCATTTTCTCTATAAACACACTGGATCCAACAGGCAGCAACAGACTCATCTTCAATCTGCATTTCTAGCTCATACTCCTCTACCAAGGCTCTTGTAAAGAAGCCCTTTCCATTTCTCCTTGAGACCCTACCAGATGAACTCACCCAGTTGCAGAAGCCATGATGCAGCCTCCATCTTCGGCAGAGGTAGTACAGCAGCCAGGTGAATCATGATTCATACCAAAATTGTGTCCCATCTCATGGGCAATGGTAGCAGCAACACCAATGGCATTATCAGAGTGGTCCTGCACAAGGTCAAAGAAGCACATGAGCAGTTTTCCTGTGCCTATTTGGTGCCTCTAAGTCAATGGCATAAGCAGCACTTCTCATTGCTACAAGCAGAAAACACCTACTGAAGGTATTCCTGCCTATGAGCGGGTGAGACAGAGGACTTCATGGGGAAGTATTTTTTTAAAGGGCTTTAGGAGGCATCTATCCTATGTATTAACTGCTGGCAAGAAACATTGTATTAGCTCTTAGCAATTACTTACCATGTTTACTCCTCCTGACTGGAAATCAGAGCACATGGCCATCACAGGAGCCAAGCCTACTGTAGTACCTTGGAAGGGCACACCCCTAAAAGCAACCCAGAAAGACCATGAAGTGGCATTGAGGCGCTTGAGAAGGCAAGGCAGAGAAATGCATCCCCAAGTCCCCAGTTTTATACAGGTGAATACATTTTCTTTAGTAGTATCTTCAAGTACAGGACATCATAGCAGAACTAAAAAGCCTATTTTTCTTGGACTATAAGATACAGATATATATATAAAAGACCTATTTTTCTTGGACTAGCGTTTTGGTTTATGGGCCAATCAGTCAATCTTATTTTTTATAATGGTCTAGTGTCAAAAAGCACTCCTCCTGAGCTTTGCAACTAGCACAGAAAAGACTATTTCTGGATTCTTAATTTGGTAGTTTGCAAATACTTAGTTTCTGAATTTCTGTCCTACAGGTTTCTCCTCTGACTCACTATTATTTACTGGTGGATAAATGACTATGTGAGAGGTAAAGGACGTCTAAGAGCTGCTGCAAATTTTTTCTTCCAATGATATCTGCAGCACTGGCCATAGCTACTGACCCTAATGAGATCAGCAGGATGAGTCACAGACCACCAGGTAGCTCCCAGCACCATGTCCCCTGTGTCCCAGCAGGATGAGTTAAGAATGAACAGTTTCTGCACAGGGCTCAGCTGCCCTTTACAGGTCTTGTTCACGGTTCAGATTTTCTTGAAAGCGTACATGTAGCTCTGGCTGATCGTGTGCAGTTGCTTATGATATGCACGCCCAGTAAAGCTGATGCACTTTGATGCTTGTGTATTGAGACTGCTGCACAGCCTGGGACCTCTGCTTTTCCCAAGGTGATTGCACTCTATGACAGAGCCTAACGTCAGCTGAGTGGCCTCTACATAAATCTGACACTCTGAATCTTAGAACAACATAATCCTACATTCTGATTTCCCAGCCACCCAACCCACTTGTCAGAAACAGGTTATTTCCGGAGAAATAAACTTACGTAATTAGTTGGGCATTATCGTGTTTTCTGTGTGCCCTCTCCTTGCTACTCCAGGCCAGAAAGGACTTCAGGGTGGAGTAGGGGTTCTCAGATACATCGCATTTATTCCAGTTACTCCAAATCTCCAGCCCCACCAAGGCAATCCGGATATTTAGGGATCTGTAGAACTAAGGTACAGGAAGGAAACGAGATGACAAGAAGAGCATTTATTGTACTGTGTTTTAAATCTTGAATATAAACCTTGCTAAATGCTACTACAGATACACAAGCCCAGAGAAGATGCTCCCTCTGGAAAAGTATTGCCACTTAGTGACACAGCTCTCCAGAGAGAAATATGCACCACCCACAAACCTAAACTCGACTGAACTAAAGACATTGAACTTTTATTTTGGAATGAAAAAGATAATTTAGAGACTGGAGGCTGGCATCATGTTTATCTTTAGATATGTCAAAATTCTTGAAAAGAGAAAGGAAATAATCCACTGATCACATCAAGTACAAACAGGACAAGTCTTCACCATGGAGGGAGTGGTAGGAGTTTAGGGGGAGAAAGGGGAGGGTGAAGGGAGTAGAATTGAAAAGCTGTGACATTTACTTCAGCAGCAATGGGTACTATTGCAAGGATGACCTCTGAAGGTTGCCTCCACCTCTACTTGCCAAGATTTCTACAAGTTGAAGTGAATACCTTAGTCCCTTGCCAAAAAGCAGTATTTAGGTAACAGTTAATACAGAGATGTATTAAAACACAGAGCTGCTCATGATAGCTTCAAGAAAAGGAATGGAGATTCCCCCACCCTGACGTCCAACAACAGAATTGTTAGTGAAATGCTCTTCACTCCCCAGGTCACTGGGGAGAACTGTTGGAACATTATTCTCTCTCCCAAGAAGGCAGTTTTCCTCTGTCCCAATTTAGTCTCATAATTCATGATTTGTACTTGGCTTTTGTCAGTTCACGCACACCTGATCTCACCTTATCTACATAATTTGCAGCCTCCACTAATTTAAGTCTTGTTGCTTCAATGTTGTAGTGATGCTTCTGAAACTGAACAGAATGAGCATGTCAGATATCAGTTAGCAAAAGGTAATTAGGAAGAGCTGAAATGTGTTAATACAAGTCACATTACTCTGGGAATAAGAAAGTAACTATCAGGTGAAGCCCCAAAGCCTTTTTTCACTGTATGTCTGACTATAAGCTCACCCATACATGTACGTTCCGAATTTGTTCTTGGCATCCCACCACAGTGATGCTGCTTAAGCAGTGGTAGTAATTCAGTGGAACAACCCAAACTTACCAAAGCTCACAGAGCCAGGGGCTGACAAAGAACTGAAAAATTTGCCAGGTAAAATCCAGGGTAACACAACTTCATGTCTGAGGTTAAGGCTGCCACAGCACTCATCCCATCTCACCCATCCAACAAATTTGCCTATTTAAACTACCTGGCAATTAAGGAGTTAATTTTAGCAAACGGTTTGATTCAAGGAACTAAAGTTGCAAAAGGTTTAGAGTTTTGTTTAGCAGATGACAAAGCCTGGGACTTTTCTTCTACGGAGGAAGACAGTAAATGCAGTATGGGCAATTAACGACACTGCAAGGATGTCTCCCCAGATTCTTTAACGAAATGGTGAAAAATATACGGCAGTTCCTGGGCATAATGTGGTTTCTAATAGTTTCCCTGGCATCCTGCTGCCTAGCAGAGAAGGCTGAAATAGGTTTTGCGTCTTTAGTTTTGTTCAGAATAAATTATAGCCCAGAGCACTATGTGGCTTTCACTACTGAAGTTTCAAGTTGTAAATAATGAATGGGACCAGCCTGACTCACGTCTGTGCTGGAGATTAGATGATCAGCAAAACACTGTGTTTTGCAGTCAGTAAATATGTCTAGTGTGCTGTCCAGGCTGGGATTGGGGGAGGGATTACCAGCTTCACTGGGTCTTTTCCAGTCCTATTCTATGACCCAGAGCCTTGAAAATGTCTATTTATAAATCTGCCTAAGGCTCAAAGCAGAGGATAATCATGGTTATCTTCTCTGGAGATTAAGTGTACTGCAGAGTTACACGCACATTGTTCCTGGAAACCCCCAAGTCACCCAAGGCTGAAGGCAGCCTCTTCCACCAATAACCGGGGCTGACCACTGGTACCTTGGGAGCCAAGAATTGACCCCAAACCCTAGTCCTTCAACCAAATCACAGCCTGCATCTCTCCCCTGGCCAGCAGTGACTGATGGTGGCAGCAGAGGGGTTATGGCTGCTAGGACAGAAGTGACAAAGGCATAGCTCTCCCTGCATGCTGGTGGGAGATAGGACCATCAGGGTAGCAAAAGGAAACCTGTTGAGCTCCAACCACCCTTCTCACCCCAGGAGATGCTGCAGGTGGGATGCCTGCTCTAGGCCCCATGCTCAGTGGGTATAAACATGATCACTTTCCTTACCTCTGCATAATCCGCCACGAGCAGAAGCTCTACGTACTTTGTAGCCTGCAGAGCCTCCCGTTTCACCTGAAGGAGCAGCAGCAACACAGGTTATTTCCCCAGTGTAACCCAAGAAACTCTTTGCAGAACCTACATACAGGCCGTTTTTCCTGGTTTGTTTTTCACTGGCCATTCACCCCACCCCATCACACACAGGGACCTCCAGATGGGATTGACTTACAGCAACCGAGTATCTCCAGTTTAGCTACAGCAAGTGCCCATGGGCCTGTCCTCAGGCCACCCGTCTGTTCATCTATCTGATGCCCAAATCCATGCAGGAACAGCTACTTCTCATATTCCTAATGCTACATAATGGTCTCCAACACTCATTTATTTCCCTGCTGGAGCCACTATTTGGCAACCAGCTTGCTCCAAATCCTCTTAAATATTCCTCTTCATTGCACTTTCTGAGCTATGCTCCCAGAGAACAGCAGACTCCTTGGGCTTGGAACAGGTGGGAAAATTTGGAGCATCATACATGGACCCGGTTTGAGCCCTGCTCACCCTCTGGTGAGGTGGTTTCATCCCAGTTGTGAAATCCCTGAGCCAGTCTGTGGTTGTATCCTCAGTGCCCTGGTAGCCACAGGCTCCTCTCTGCAACCTCAGGTCATCCAACCTGTAGATCAAGTGCTGGTCTGGGCTGTCAGGAACTGGCTCCAAGATATAGCTGGAATTGCTGCTCAATATGATAAGTCCTCTGTTGAAACAGGAAGCATGAAGAGGGAAAGTTAATTACCATCACAGCAACTGCAGACAAATCCTACTGCTGCTGCTGAGTCCTCATCTGACCCTGGCAAGGCACTTATCCTTACAGGCTGTTCAGTTTATTAATACAAAGGAGGGGGATATTTTGAGTTCAGAGTGGGGAATCCCTGAGCTTGCATAGGGTGCAGACATTCAATTAAGGGGCTATTGGAGCACGTGCTGCAACCTGAAAAGTACTGCTTTTTTAAAGTACAGCTTTTCCATTAAGGGCAGTAGATGCTTTTCACCAGATCGAAGAAATTTGTCTTTAACAGAACTGACCTAAAAAACACGAAGAAGTTGTTTGTCAACAGAAAAAAGCCACATCTCTCTCTGGGACTTGCACATGGCCATGTCAGTGAGCATGTTACAGCCAGGAGAGCTGGAAATCTCCTGTGTTTGATACCCACAGGAAGATGTGTGGCTTGATGGGCAGCACGCTGCCCTGTGGACGTTCAGAGTGAAAACAGCCGTGTGTGCTCAGCTCCTGTGCCTTCCTGGCAATTAGAAAGTGAGGAGTTGCGAGCACACAGCTGACAGCTCAGGGGGGCAGGGATGCTACTGCCTGCACGCACTGAGATATCTCTGTCTCCTCTGCAGCTCAGAAGACAGAGCCTAGGAAAACATGGGCTGGCAGAAGCAGGGCACACCTGTGAGTGCTTTTGCTTTTGGATTATTTATTGTAAACCACAGGTGGCTGCACTGTCCTGTTTATCTCACTGGGCTCTTTGGCCTGTGCTACGTTCACTTAAGATGTCGCAGGTTTGCTTTGGCACGGTCTCTTTCCTGGCTGGAGCTGGTCCCATCAGCTCAGCTTCCAATCACCGCTCGAGAGCAGATGACCACTAATATCAATAAAGCCCATGTGGTGTTTTGGAAACAAACTCTCAGCTGGTGTAAATTAATGCAGCTCCTTGGTCACAATGAACCATTTCATTTACTCCTGCTGAGGATACAGACCATCTTTTCCTGCCAAAGACTCCATTACTACCAAAGCAAAGATTTTAAACACATAACACACACAACTCCAGCACCACCCAGGGAGAAAGCAGAGTTTGCCTGAAGCCAGGAGGAAGCTCACACTTGAAGACTTTGTCCCAAAACTCAGACAAAAACTTGCCAGTTGTGAGAGGACAGGAGAAGGATCTGGTTTCTGTGTTAGGGACCTGGGCTGTGACCTGGTGAGTCCTGCCCCATCTCTGTAAGGGGTGCAGCCCCCGGTCACCAACAAGAGTCTCTTTTTCCAGTGGATTCTTAAGTTAAACTCAGTTATTGCACAAGTCCACATTGCCAGTAGAAAGCGGGAAGGAGTCTAGGAGCTGGCTGGGAGGCCATGGTTTATAACAGAATCACAGAATCACCTAGGTTGGAAGGGACCTTTTAAGATCATCTAGTCCAACCAAGGGAAAAAAAAAAATAAAGAAAAAAAAATTAAAAAAAAAACCAAAAACCATAAACACCACACCACCCAACACTAAGCCATATCCTTGAGCACCAAGTCAACTTCTTGACTTGATACCCAAATTTTTACATTTTCCCTGACACACTCCCTTTTATGCCCAGAACTCCTGGCTGGGTGGCACTCGAGAACAGGTCTACCCACCCAGAAACAACCAGCAACCAGGTTGCTGGGGGGTTGGGCAGAGCTTGTGTGGCAGGAGCCCTCCCACAGCACCAGCGTCCCCAGGCACTTACCGCAGCCCTTGGCATGTGCTGAGCACCACGCTGGAGCGCTCCCGGCCCCGCACCACCCCCTGGTAGAAGCAGTGGTCCTAGAAGACAGAGGGGAGCAGGGTTGGCACTGCCATTCCAGCATGGATGCCTTAAATACCAACACCTCACCGAGTCCCACACAAGCACTGCCAACACCTCAGTCACTGTTCTCTTGTCACTGCATTTGGCACTCGTAGCTAAATGTCTGTCGCTGCATCGAAATTTGGCCTTTCGGCGGCCATGCGTGGCCTGTGCGAGTGTGTCAAACGGCTCCTTGTTACCAGTAAAAAATGAAGAGGTTTGAATCCCCCAAGGAAGCAACTCAGATGGCTGCAGCATTAAGGCCAATCCAAAGCTTTCTGCCTGTAACGGGAGCTGTCTGTGGATGGCAGCTGGCCCTGGGTCAGGCCCCACAGGATGTGCCTTCAGCCCCAGAGAGGGTTACGCTGTGGGCAGTGGGGAAGTCCCTATCTGGGGGCTCCCAGCAAGACAAAGGCAGCCTCTGGCAGGGACAAGGAGGCTTTGGGGCAGAAACGCCAACATATTCATCATGTCTCTTCCCCTTGCCCCAGGGCAGTATCAATAAAGATGATCTCATTGGTTTTTTCCCTCTTATTTTTGCTTTGCAACTAATGCACATCTTTGTGGCACTGCAGGAGAAGTCAGCCAAGGCCTGCATGAGATCAGTAATTCATGGGATTTTTGCTGAACAGGAGCTAGCTTATACAAGCTGGTTTTCCCAAAGGCTAAAAACATCCCTGGCATGTAATACTTGATGGCAAAACTAAAACCAAGAGGATGAGCAGCAGGAGGAATAAACAATGCCCCAGCACCCAGAGAGTGGGGAGTGATGCTGGAGCTGACCTGGGTTCTCATGTCAGAGCTTGGGCAAAAACTAAGGTGTTTTTACCATCGCTGGGGTTGGAGACGCTTTCTTGCTGGAACTCCCCCAGGTCAGAAAGCTGGACTGCTCTCCCCTTCAGCTTAAAGCAGACCCATAGCCTCAAAGAAAGGCTCTGGAAAAAGGTCACTTGCTTTTCTGGGCCCCCTGTCTTGTCTCCCCTGCAAGCCACAGGGTGGAAAGTGGTCCCTGCACTCACCGTGTGGGTCAGGGAGGTGGTCTGGGGTTGTCCACTCTGGTTGTAATGAGTCTCAGTGTAGCCTGGTGCAAAGAGGTTTCTGCAGACAAGAAGGGGTGAAAAGAAAGGGGCAGGGGGGTGAGGAGGAGAAGACAGTAAGATCTTTCCTTATACCTGGACTTCTGCTTCCTAGGTATGCTAGAAAACAGGCTGGATCCAGCTCTTTCTGAAGTCAGTATAAATATTCCTGTCGATGTGAACCACTGTTGTGGACTTGGGGCAGTCACACAGAGAGGGCAGGCAGAAGACAGGTACTTGGGGGACACCAACTGAGAGTTGTGCTGTATCTCTACCCTCTGCTCTGGATCAACACTTTCTGCCTGCAAGGCGCTTATTAACACAATGTCCCCAGGGAGGCAGTGCCCAATGGCTTCCTGGTGGCACAGGAGCCATTGGAACTGCTGCCAAATGGGAGCCTCAGGCTGTGCATCCCTGTGCAGGGCACTCTGTGGTGGCAGAGGGTCAGAAGGTGGAAGCAGCGTTGACCTTGCTACATCCATCTACCTGCTGCCCTGGCAGGAGCTGAGCACTTCTCATGGGGCACATCCCTTTCTAAAAGGGCACAGCAAGCCATCTTCCTACATGCTCTTTTAAGCTGTATCACAAAATTGTCAGAGTTGGAAGGGACTTCTAGAGATCATCTAGTCCAACTCCCCTGCTAAAGAAGGATTGCCCAGAGTACATTACTCAGGACTGCATCCAGGTGGGTCTTGAAGATCTCCAGAGAAGTGTACTCCACACCATCCCTGGGTAGGCTCTTCCAGTGCTCTGACATTCACACCATAACGAAGTTTTTTCTCGTATTTGAATGGAACTTTCTGCGTTCCAGCTTGTGCCCGTTGCCCCTCATCTTGTCACCAGGAACCACTGAAAAGAGTCCAGATCCATCCCCCTTCAATCCACCCTTCAGATACTTGCTAAGTTAAAACAATAAAGAGGAGCCTGTCACCGAGTTTGATTAGGCACTGAGATCCAATTCCAACAGCTGCAAGTAAACAACTCGGTTTCTATGGGTGGACTTAAAAAAAAACCAACCAGAAACCCAGCATCACTATCATTGCTTAACGGGTACAGGTCTCAGTGCAAAGTTTCCTTTACTACTGCACAGTTATGCCCCAGATACACTGATATTACATCGACTGCACCAAGTCCAGCGTGCCAAGCACTCCACAGGCCAATTCAGGTCACATCTGGGCACCAGTGCAAGCTCTCAGCTCAAACCCAGACTCTCTCCAGTGCCTAAATCTGGGTACAATTATAAACTAATTAGCATGTGCATTTCAACTTCTGCCCCAGAAGCCAATTCACATCTTTGCCCCAGGAAAATGCTGATTCCCCAGTCTGGAGCTGTTCGTGTCATCCTCATATAGACAATATTCTCCCTGTCTTCAGCCCAGAATCAGACCAAAAGTCTATAAAAGGCACTCCTGTGCACTGAATAGTAAGCATTTTGATTTGGTTCCAGATGAAACAGCTTTCCCCTTCTTTTTAAACATCTGCATTTGCTAAACAGTGACATAAAAAAAGTACAGCAAGTCAAAATCTGGGCCAAACCAAGAAGGTCATATCCTGTGTCCATCTCCGCAGCAGTAAAACACAGGTTTAAAGCAGTTTTTTAAAACAATGGCCTCACTTCCAAAAATCTGGAGAAGGATCACAGAACACGCCTTATGTAGAAGACACGCTTCTGCAGCAACCCTGCAGTGCTGGCAGGCCAATGAAGGGCTACACTTGCCACGCCAGCAACAAGGATGCCACGTGCATCCTGGGCAGCATGATGCCAGCAATGCTGCAGCCACAGTTTAGCCCTTCTACATCCCCATTTAATGCATTGCATGCAACTATGAGCTGCAGGAAAGAAAAGAAAAAAAAAGACAGCCAAAAGTTTTCTTCTTGTCTTTGCTTTTTTTCTTCAGGCTGGATGAATAATTTTTATGAAGAGCGATTGAGGGAGCTGGGACTGTTTAGTTTGAGGAAGAGGAGGCTGAGGGAAGACCTCATCACTCTCTACAACTACTTGAAATGAATTGTAGAGAGGTTGGTGCCAATCTCTTCTCGCAGGTATTTAGCAATAGAGCAAGAGGAAACAGCTTCACGCTGCAACACAGTAGGTTTAGACTGGACATTAGGAAAAAATTCTTCACACCATGAGTGGTCAGACACTGGAATAGGCTGCCCAGGGAGTGGTTGAGTCACCATCCCTGAACGTGTTTAAGAGTTGTTTAGATGTGGCATTAGGGGACATAGTGTAGGGGAGAATTCTGTAGAGTAGGGTTGATGGTTGGACTTGGTGATCCCAAGGGTCCTTTCCAACCTGAATGATTCTATGAAGAAAGCCGCATCAGATACAAAATTAAAGATTTTCCGAACTGTCTCAGGTTTTGGTGTGTGGCAGTCAGGCTTAACCTATCTCAAAATCCTCTGTTTAAGTAAGGGATTTTGTGCTTGTGATATCTAATTGAATTAGGCCAGAGCAACAGGAACTGCAACCTATTTTCAGGGTATTTGAAAGTGCTTCTCCCATCCATCATCCAAAAGCTCAGACACTCAGACCTGAACAAGTACCAGTGGGTTGGTGTCAGACAAATCTGTGTGCCAGTGTTGTATCTGACAGCATTTGATGTCGGGAATGCAACACCTTTATCTCTACTCTCAAAGTTTACAGTAGCCCAGGAAAACTCATTTTGTTTCTTTCCGATGTGTTATTTCTCATCGCTAGATCCTGTCAGCGAGCAGAAGGCAAGATTCGTGCACTCAGTTGTCTGTAAACTGAAGATAAGCACAGAAGCACCGTCCCACAGAAAATAACTCCTTTCATCTCCTTGACTGCAGCAGCTTGCTCAGCATGAGGCTGCAAGAAACAAATGTTTAATCAACAGATTGCATTAACTCAAAGGAATTTGCCTTGAGCAATGTGCTCTGGCAGGTATCTGGTCTGTGTTAGAGACTGTCATCTCAGGAGCAGACACTAAACCAGTGTGTGTCTGACCAGAATCAAACACCAGCCCATGGATTTCCAGCAGCTGAGGCTTGCACAGCCTACTCGTTTCATTCCCAAACAAGCACACTTATGTTTTCTTCCTGCTCCTTTATTCTTCGAAAGCATTCGCTATAAATAGCTATCTTCTCTTTCCTCCAGTATCCCCCATAAGCTGCGCAGAGCTTTGACTCCTGCCCAGCCCCATAGCACTGCCGCCCAGCCCTAGTGCCAAGCAGAGCACCAGAGCTGGGCACACCAGGTTTCAGGGCACAGGATGATGCCACACAACACACAGTGTGTGCACATCTCTTCCTGCCTGACGACGCAGGCTCTTTTCCTTTCTAGAGTGAATTAAGAATTTTTAGGGGTACTGAGCTCAAAGCAGGCATCATCTGGCTGAGCAGTGCCATGGTATGACTTTCAGGCCTCTCCACCCATTGACTCCTATCCTACATTGCAAGCTCCCTATGAAAAGTCCAGCTTCTTATTCTGAGCTGAAACAGCTCTGTTTTGATGGCCCTTCCCTGCCTTAATGCAGGGGAGCCCCGGGGCTCTTGCAGCATGGCTGAGAAGGGCTGTTGTGGTGTCTGGTGGGGAGGGCAATGAGGAAAGAGGGAAAAAAAAAACAGGACATCTTGCAACACCCCTGGGGTGCTATCTCACTTTGAGCTTGTGAAAGTTCATTCCCAGCCCAGCTCACTTCTTCAGCTAGCATCAAGCTTTCCACAAAATTGTAAATAAACGGAAAAGAAGCCTTCTTTCTATCTCAGAGCACACTAGAGTTATCAGTCAGTCCTGTCCCTCTTCTTCATTTGTACCAGTTGTTGCACGAACAGGGAAGATCACTGAGACACAAGTACCTCAAACGCTTAGCATGTCCTTTATCTGCCATCATTTCAGGACAGCTCCAGGGGAGCTCAGCCCTGCAAAGTGCTAATGGACCTGATTAACCATTTCCAGAGGAGTACAGAGCTCACCTCCCTGCTGGAGAAGGAAAACCTGGGGAAAAAAAGCATGATTTGATCCTTTCCTCTCTGTTACATTATATGTCTTAGTCACCACTTCTCCAGCAGCTTGAGATGAAGCTGCAAAAATTTGAATGCAAAATAACATCATTTAAAGGCTTCCAAGATTCAGTCAGGCAACTGGCAGATTGCTAGCACACCTCATCTTCCTAAAAGGCAGCATGGAGTCCGTCATTAGAGGAGTTATCAGTATAAAGAATTGATGAAGTCAGAGGAAAAGCTGGTTTTGGATGGGAGCCCTCTCTTTTGCCAAGCCTTCATCAGAACCACCCCCGCGGGGGGCTGTTTGAGGGCACGGTAAACTACACACAAGCACTCAAGATGTTCTAGAGAAGCCCTCACCTTTCTAACAGTGACCAGCTTTCAGCAGTCAGTTCCCCAAGATCTGGCTCAGCATCCAGCTCAGAGTGGAATAGCCTGCTCTTGGCAGGATTTATTCCCCAGAAAGCCTCAGGAGCCGGGTTAAATACAAGCGAGGAAGCCAAATGAAGGAAGAGTGGCTCAGTGCCATAATGTACAGATGGCTTGAGACTGTTTCTGCTGGTGACCGACGTGGAGTGATCTTGGTCCCGCTCCAGCCTGTCAATGATATCATTGTTTGAATCAAAACCCTCCTCCCCGCACCCTTGTGCTGCTCCCTGGAAGGGCCCTGCTGTGCAGAGCTGGCGCTGTCGGGCAGCCTGGCTCTGCTTTGTCACAGAGACACCGTGCCAGGGAAGTCACATACTTCAGCACATGAGCCGGTGGTACTCAACAGGGCAGGCAGGCTGAGGGCATGGGGCAAACCCCAGCTTTCTTGGTGGACAGATGTCCCCATGGCCCTTGGGGACAGTGCAAGAGAGGGCTACACGGCACACCCAAACACTCCCAAAAACAGCAGAAGGAAAGCTGGGGCCTTTCTTGCATGACCACATTCACTTGAGGGAGTACACACTTCCCAGCTGCTCTGGAGAAACTCACCCCTATTTTCCTGATAAATGGAAGCAGTTTTCTCTCGCCTGTGAAATATCATTTGTTAAAACAAGTGGGGCTCAGAGCCTTCCATCACAGGGGACCCGCTACGAAACATTCAGCTCCACCAGCCAGAGGTCTCCCATGGGCACTGGGAGGGCCCCGATAGCACACTGGTGCTCTTGCTAATTGGAGCAAAAAGGATATTGGTATAATTTGGTCCCATGAGCAGCTTTGGGTTCATTTTAGTGAGAGGCTAGTCTGCATGAACAGCTGCCAATTCAAAAATACCCGTGAGTATCTAAGAGACAGACATTTGTTACTTCCTCCCAAAAAAACAAAGGTAGAATGGTCCATGAAGCTCTCATGAGAAACACTGATTCTTAATTTTTCAGTTGTGGGACCAAGGAAAGTGAAGCTTGCAGTCTCTTACATCTCTTTCCCTGTCCCCTTCATCAAATCACAATAAATCTGTCCAGCCAGGCTGCCAGCATCTGGGGGTGGAGGGAATTGGATTCCCGCAAGAAAAGTTTAGACATCAGATTTCCATCTACAATTTGTGGCCCCACTCCATTGTCTTTCAACAGGATCCAAGTAGGGTAAGAAGGGGAATCTGACCCCTTGCTTCCCAGCCACTTAAGTGTTCCCTAAGGTTTTGATAATAAATTCTGACTCGAGGTGACCCCATCTTGGATGCTGCTAACACATGACTCTTGACAACATAAGCAGGCAGGACTATTTTCTGTATCCATCACTAGTGGGAAATTGGAGATTTCACCTCTCTGGAATCCTCTAGCCAAAATCTGGCACTCCATTAAATCCTTGAAATCCAAAAATTTTTTAATTTGTGTTTGTGAATCTCATCCAGATGAAGACTAGAGCTCTTAAACTCGCTTCCTCAAGAGCCCTTGCTGATTTATTTGAGAACATATTTATCATACGAACAGCAGCAGTTTGGAATGAAAAAGTAGTTTCTCAGCTGCTATTGAGGTGGAACTAAACTAGCCATTTGTAAGGCCTGGGAAAATATCACAAGCTAAAGACTCTCCATCCCCTTTTTGCCATCCACACCATCTGTGGTGTTCACTGCATTAAATCATGTCACAGGACCTACGCAGAATTTGTCACATAGCCCTTTGGCTTACCAATGAGAGCCATAAAAGTTGCCTGGAGAAGAAAAAGGTCATCAAATAAATGGCATACTGGCTGATGAGTCAAAGAGTGAAAGATTTAAAGGGCTTCATTTCCTCACCTCTTCTGTCTGCCCACACAGAGAAATCACTGAATATTCCGAGGGAATCGAGAGGCTAAAAAGCAGCTAGGGCTTTCCAGGTCCCAGCCCTGTTTTTCTGGTGACTCAAAGGGACAGCAGAGCAGGACAACTCAATTTCCCTCCTTTACACAACCCTTAGCCCATTCAGGAAGCCCATTAGACACTGATGATGTGTAGCCCATCAGTGGAATAATCTCATACATCCTTCCTGCTCAGAGGCAGGCAATCTCCCTTCTTCCTCACCCAGTTGGTAGAAGAGGCCCTGGAAACAACCAAAAGCAGGAAATGGTGAAATCCAAATGACAGACAGATCTCTTATCAGACCTCTGGGAGCATCAAACGGAGCTCGTCGCCTACCCAGGTTGGGTCAGAAGAGTTTGGAAACCATCCTTATCAGATCCAGTTGCCTAAAAATAACTATCTGGATTGCTCTCGAGGCCATACCCGATGAGCTTTGGACTTTCTTTGCAGCGTCCTCAGCCAGTTGCTGCACATCTCCACTGAGACTTCGCCACCAAGTGCCCCACACCATCATGGCCACTGCAGGCACATGGCAACCAAAATACAGCAAAAACACACAGCATTGTTCCACACTGCCCACGGGATAAATCCACAGACAGGGACATCCGCTGCAGAAAGTGACTTCTCCTGGAGAAGCCTCCATTGCCCCTTGCAGCTAAGACCTATTCCAAGCCTGCTCTCTCCACGGGAGACACAAAGGGAAAGGGAGGAAAGTCTTCCTGATACTTTTGCTGCATTCAGGTGAGAAAACAAGCATCCCCTCTCTGCTTGGCCAGAGCTGCTTTTTATTAATAAATGCAAATGCCTTTAAAAAAAAAAGTCACTTTTCATCCAAGGCTTGTAACTCAAATTCTTCCGTTGCTAAGCCCCAGCCAAATTTAAAGCTGCTTTATAGGCGTCTCTCCATATATTTGTTGTTTGTGCAGCTTTGAGCTTTCCAATCCTGCAGCTGCAGGTTTTGAGTCATTTAAAACAATCCTCAGTCGTTTGGGGGATATACTTTGGTCGTTATTCAGAAATGTTAACTAGTGCTGTGAACTCTGCTTGGAACTACAGCGTGGTTCCGCCTTCTCAAATGCCTGAACAGGAAACATTACATTAACTGCTAATGCAGTAACTGTATTCGTAGATATATAAAGGCCATACTCAGAAGTGTGCTGAGCTTATTACAAAATACAGAGTTGTGCACAGTTCTGAAGAAAAGTATGTAGTAACTCCTGTGTTTCACCACATGGATGAACACACTGTCCTTTTCATATGGAATATGAAATCACAGGCTGGGTGTGAACACTTATTTCACATTTCTTTCAAAGCTAGTGTATTCTAACCAAAGCTGTAGAGATTATAACTTCTTCCCCAACCTTTCAGATCGAGTCATATTCCCATCAGCTTTGTCTCTCCATAGGGAGAGTGGTGAGTGTGTAAAGATGCTGCCCTGTCTACCACAAACACCCCTTACGACAGTTTTGCCAGCTTGGCCTATCTCCTTTCAACCAGACCCTGACGATGCCAATCACATCTCACTTTCTTAGAGAAACAGAAGGCTGGGCCATGGCTAAGAGTGCAGAGTAGGAGACAGGTGGGTGCATTCCCATTCCCACCCCTGTGCTGAGCCCGGGGACAGAAGAGGAACAAAGCACAAACCTCAGCAGTAAAGATAGTTTCCAGAGATTCCTCTGAACCAGATCAACATAACCCAGAACTCTGAGGCTCATTTTGAGTTAAAGAGCCCCAAAGTACCTTCCATAGAGTTACAGTTCTGTTATACCCACTTTCACATGAACTTGAAACCAGAAGCAGCCAGGTTTCAGATAGCTTTGAAGGGATGATTCCCACTTGGAGGATTTCACCTTCTCTCCTGCCGTCTGGGCATCTAACAAGCCCTTTGGAAAAAGGAGTCTCTGATGGTGCAACTACTCAGTACCACCAACCTGAGAAGGGACCTCAGGCTCCCCTATAAGATAAGCAATAACAGTGGTGAGCTCCTGGGTGCTGGGAAGTGACCCCCTGGCAAGCAGGAACCTGAGGAGCCAAGCTGGACTCCACCCCACCATACGCTTCCACAAGGGGAAGTGGTTTTCATTCCTTTTGAAGTGATCTGCATATTCTGGTAATTACAGCACCCACAAGGCTTCCAGGGACTTCATGTTTTTGTTATTTTGTTTCTTTTTTAATTTGAGAGTCTCTGAACTACTTCTGGACCTTCACAAGTATCTGAAAAGCAGTGGTGGCTCTCCAGAGGCTCCCTCCTGATCAAGTTCAGGCTTGCATTTTGGATCGTGCCATCACCTTTCTTCAACAAGGACATGAAACCTGGTGAGACTCCCATGTGAAGCTCTGCTACTTATGAATCACTTGCATCTTTCACAGAAAAATAAAAATACAAAGCTCCAAACCACTTACTGTATTTCATCAGCCCTGGCAAGGCCACTTGTCCTGCAGTGGAAGTGTGTGCACACACTTTAGCCTGTGTGTATACATCTCCATGAATGAAAATGCATTTCAGGAAATAAACACAAAAGAAGCCCTCTATTATTGTAATTCTGTTTACTAACACCAGCAATGAGTTTGTCTGCACTGGAAATAGCCCAGCACCGCTCCCGCAAGGCACCTGGAGGTTACGTCATCGTGCTCGGAGCACAAATGGATTAATTGAGCAAAGATCCTTGCTCTTGCCAGCTTCTGCCACACCAGAAATAAATTCATCTTTGCAGAGAGATTGCAGAACATGCAGACCTGACACTCCTTCCACCAGGAAGGAGACCCCCAGCAGCTCCAGCAGTTGATTCCTGGTTCAGCTCAGAGATGGGCGTCACTGACCACTGTCCCCAGCAGCAGCCTTTTTTTCCTGCATCAGACAGGACCGAGTTGCCCATGCTTATCATGCTGGTCTCTTATAGAATCATAGAATGGTTAGAGTTGGAAGGGACCTTGAAGATCATCGAGTTCCAACTCCCCTGCCATGGGCAGGGACACCTCCCACTAGACCAGGTTGCTCAAAGCCCTTCTACCACTTCTCTATTTTTGCAGCTGAGGGATACCAAAACACACAGAATTTATAGCTGTTTCTGTTAGAGCTAAACAGGTGCACAACTGCCTGGGAAAACATGCCCAGCTTTTGCATCTCTGAAACTCCCAGTAGACCACCTCAAAGGACGTACTCATCTTTCATCAGCCATTGGATTTCAATCTTTACTGAAAGCGGTGCCAAGAAAAACCTGGTTTTCTCCAACACGCCCTGAATATCATTAAGGTTTCTGCACTGCCACCAGAACTAGTAAGATCTTCTGACACTTCACTCTTTCAGGAAGAGAGCTGAGATCCCAAGCTCTGTGGTTGGGATGTCCAGACAATACATTTAAAATGTAACCAGGGTCATTATTCCAAGGTTATTATTCCTACTTGTTCTAGTAGGTAAACATTAGGTTTTGTTTCTATCGATAAATCTTCATACCCGTTTAAAAATAAATAAAACACCAGCAGTGCAAGCAGACTGCTTAGCAAGACAAGCTTCTTGCAGCTAAATTTCCAGCTGCTGTTCCACCACTGGTAACTAATGCACTCACTGGGCAGAGAGCCTCTGGAACAAGCCTTCAGACCAGAATCCTCCTACTGACATTAATCTCCCCCAGCTTCAGCTGAATTCAATACACATCACACCCTAGGGTATCACACAGCATTGCTGTATAATACCTGAGAAGAGGTTGCATTTCAGTTAATGCAAAAGCATTTTTTCAGTCTACTTTAGTATGAAGGGCACTAATGGAATTGAAACTGTCAGGTCATTTCTCCTAGAAATCGGAGCAGGGCCTCTTCGCATCACAGCAAATGAAATCCTCATTAGAGTCATGCTGACTGTAAAGCATCGAGCCACTTGGTAAATAGCACGCTTCATAGCGGCAACATTTTCTAGTTAATGTTGTAAGAATTATGATGCAAAAATAAGTTTACACACTGTGGGCCAGGTCACTGTTTGTTTTTTGCTGACAAAGCCGTTACAGTCAGCACTGCTTGGCTGGTTAACATCAGTGGGGACTCAGACCTGGAATAACCTTGAAATCCAGAAAAGGACTTCCTCATCCTGCCTTTATCAAAACTGTGTTGAAGTCAGTAAAGGTTTTCCTGTTGACTTCACTGTAATCCTTATTGACTATTTCAGTGAGACCACAACACAAGGAACAAGCACACTTACCCATTTTTCTCCAGTTCCAAGATGAGCTCCTGGCCTTCTGCCTTCACCTTAACTTCAGCTCTGAACGGATGCTGCGTGCAAAAAAGATGGTGCCTGTTATTCATACTTCATCCTAATTATGAACACTCCAGACACATAAATTGTTCCCCTGGAAACTGCAGCTGACCTTAACCCACTCCTCACCTTCCTCTTACCTCCAGACCTGGAGTGCTGCGGAAGGGATGGGCCATGGTAGCTCCCAGGTCCAGGGATGCTGCTGCATCCCCACAGCACACAGCCAGGAAGCAGTACAGGCACCCCGGTGGGATGCCATATCTGAGCTAGGGACCCTGGGGTATCAGGACGAATAACAGGCTCAGAGGAGGCAACAAGTACACTGTGCTCAGGACCACATCACAGGACACCCCAACTTGTCCCAGAGGTTTACAAGTCAAATATACAAGCCAGTTAACCAAAGCTTTCTTTGCTGTCATAGCAGAAAGTGACATTAAAAATGTCTTTGCTATTTCAGGACAGGAAGAGTCATGCTTCTTCAAGAGAATTTCACTTAGTTCCTTTACTCACAGAAAGTACCAATAGAAGGCACGCAACAGGGTGCCTTATAGATCTTTAGGTTCTAGCCACTGTTCAGACTGTATTTCACAGCTGTTCTTGTATTAATCCCAGGATGCTAAAGGACTGGAAACCATGATAGCAGCTTTCTAGTGTGTTCAAGTACATGGGCACAGCCCTGGTTGCAATGTGTCTACACCTCTCAATGAGGACACAGGACAGCTGGCTCCCCAAGGCCTACTGCTGTTAACAGAAAGGACCCTAATTTTCTAGTGCAGTGGTAAATGCATACATTAAAACCAACATTATAAGAAAAAGAGTAATATTTTAAGAGACTGCAAGTATAGCATATGCTTTCTAGATCACCAATTAGAAGAGCAACTCAAAGAAGGACCATTAGCTAAGTTTGGCTGGGTATTTCTGAGTCTGAGGGCTTTCTCATAAATGGAATGGATGAATAAATTCCCCAGAAGAAAAACAGCCCGTTTGATAACAGAATTCTCTATTCAGCTGGAAGAAAAAAAATAATAAAAACTAATGATATGATTAAGTCACAGCATTTTCTAATTCAGTGTTGGAGGATATTTTGCAGAACAGATCAACTGAAAGCAAAATAAAGCAAGGCTAACTGAATAGGATATTCTGATGAAAGATCTGTCAGCCCAGAGACGCTCTCGCTTGCTTCTCTATCTATTCCAAGCTCAGTTACAAACTTCTCCTTTCATCAGCTCCCCGCTTGTATTCTGGGGTTTGTTCATCTTTCTTTCAGTCTCCAGGATGTTGCACCAGACCCACACAGATGATGCAAAACAAGTTTACGCATTTGGTGTAACAGCAGCTAATTTCAAGGGGCTGAGTTTACTGAATCACAGGTGCTCAGTAACGTGAAAGCAAGAGAGGTTGCCTTGCCCATAACTGGGGAGGGTCTAGAGGTCTCTTCACAACTGTTGTACAACCATCATCATTACTAATAACACTTTACCTTCTCCTTCAATAATCCAGCTACTTCAGAGTCCGTCAATTGCTGTGCAACTGAAATATCCCAGCTGTGCATAAGCTTTGCTAACACTGGCTTTACAGCCAACAGGAACTTGCCTGAAACAAACCAAGTACGACCCCTGAGACTCAGCAAATTTGTATAAGGGGAAATGCTGTCCAGATGGATTCGTATCACTATGGATACTAGAGCGAACCAAAACTTCCAGGAAGCATTACAAGGACATTTTAAAGAGAATTCAGATCATGAAAGNTTTTTTTTTTTTTTTTTTTTTTTTATAAATGCTTTAAAGCTCTCAGCATCTGAAGAGGACATAAAGCCCAAAATAGCACCACTTATGGGGAGATGTTATGATTTTTCTTTAGTATAAAGTTGCAGCTTCCCTTTTTCTGGTTCTCAACATAAATGACACCATTTGGATTTTCCTCTTTCATTTGATTATGCAACTGATAACTTCTTGCTTGTAGCAATGCAAATGCTGGGAACGTGAACTGCGGTTTGTAGTTGATGTTTAAGTGTGGTGTCCCAGGCGTTCTCAGAACAGCCACAGACTACTGCCGCCCCACTCCCTCCACCTGCCTACCAGAAGTGGGGCGAGATCAACACTAATGCATTGATGTTTCAGAAACAGACACACCTAAGCTGCTGGTTGGCTTTTCATAGCGAAGTACCCTTCACAGCTGGGACTCATCAGCTCCTCCTAAACCAGATGCCTCCGTTCAGCTGCTCCCTGAATGCCACCCGTTGCATTGCCGCCCTCCCCTTTCACAGACACAGGACAGGTAGACTTGATCTTGGTTTTAAAGCGTGGCAGAGGACAAAGGACTGCAAGCCTTTACAGAAGGTGAATGCAAGACACCAGGAGTGGTTCCAGGCTCAGTGCCCGAGGTGTGCCCCCCAGCTCGCCCAGCTTTTCTCGGGGTTTGGAGGAGCCGCAGCAGCTCATCCCTGCGGCTTGTCACAGCGCTCCGTTTAGTTAACAAACAAAAACCCACAAAACGTGCCCGGCGAGGTCCCGTGCTAACCGCGACATCGTTCCTCCCTCCGCAAACGACAGGGAGGTTTGAAAACAAAATATGAATAAAACGTTGGGCGCGACCTACCTTCTCTCCGGCGGGGCTCCTCGGGGCTGCCCAGCGCGGCACCACCACCTCGGGCTGCGGCTCCGACCCGGCGGCCACCCCTCCCGCTGCGGAGACACAAGAGGAGCCGCTCAGCGCCCCGGCCCCTCCGCACCCCCGCGGGGCGAGGAACGCGAAGCCGGAGAGGGGGAGAGATCTGCGCTCGCTGTAAGGGAAATTGGAGCATCTCCCCTACCAAACCATCCATCCATCCATCCATCCACCCACCCGTCCTCCCTCCCTCCCCGGGGGCTCATGCAGCCAGAGATGAGATGCAGGGTTGGGGAGGGGGCAGCCGTTGGAGCTCCCCCCACGCCGGGCACCCCGCACTCACAGGGCGGCGGTGGCAGCAGGAGCGAGAGGGCGATGCCGCAGAAGAGCCCCCAGCCCCGCATGGCTCCGGGCAGGAGAAAGCGCTCCCTCGCCGACCGCCTTATAAAANGGGCGCTATTGCGGCTCTGCTCGGGGTTTATTAATAATTTTTATTTTTTTATTATTAATGCTTGCTATTACAGCTCCGCTGAGCTGTATCACCAGTACCCTGGGGCAGGCTCCCTCTGAAAATCCTCACACACACCCTCCAGCAATTTTGCCATCACAAAAATTCCTTGTGCCTCAAAAGGCAGGAAAAAGTGGAGACCAGGTGGAGGGAAACAGCCAAATGGTTATCAAGAGGCTCTTGGGGGAGTTGTGTTAGGGCTTTAGTTGCTTATTTATTTTTTTTTGTTATATTTATGTGTAATCCTATCAAACCTTTCCAGAGGCATCCTGAATCCCTCTGCTCCTGGGAAATGCATGGCCCCTGGACAGTTGAAGGGATATAGAGTGAAAATTATTGTGCCCACATAAAGGCAAAAGGGCAAAAGTGAAAAAATGTTCACCACTTCTCTCCCCTTAGAGCAGATGGAGAGGCTGGGGAAGGGCTTGGAAGCATCCACAGCTCATTCCCTGTGCTGCCATTCAGGGATATCCACTCACTCCCATGAGGTTCCTAAAGTAACATCCCTACCTTCTGCATCCTTTAGGGCTAACCCATGGGTCAGGGTCCAGAGATGCAGATGCATCCATGATACATCTAGAGGTCCAGATGCAGCATCTCACTGCCGGGTGGGTTAGCCAGTGTGGCTCTGGGTCCCACCAGAAAAGAGTCCAAGTTAGCGGGGCTGTGCTGAGGTTACCAGTTGCAAACACCTGAGCTCCATGGTGCTGTAGATGCTACTTGCACCGGCTGAGCCTGTGAAAAGCAACTGCATTCCCTGATGTCAGTGTAATTCTGCTGTGGGTCCCAGCCAGCTCAACTCCAGCCACACCAGCAGAGCTGTGAGGGTGGACTGACATGATTTTTAAGGGGTTGGCTCAGAGTGGCAAGGGAAGTCCTTATCTCTTAGTCATATTCTTCCACATTATCCATACAACCCTTTCCATTCATCTCTATACTTAAAGTGCCCATGTAGGTGAACCACCAGGAAATCAGCTTAAGAAATGGGGAGAATTTGTATCTGGCTGCATTTCAGTGTATCAGTAAATCAGGCTGATGGGAAATTAACACCCCATTTAGAACAAAGCTTTGCTAGATAATAGTAATGATATTGACTCTCATCCGGAGGTTTATTTATGCTATTGAAATCACTGAGCTGTCTTTTACTGAAGGTCTTTGCTGACTCCTGCCACTGTTACCCAAAGGAAATGTGACTGTTTCCATTTGCAGAAGCCGTTATGGTTTATGACTTCCATATGTGTTCCCTCTCTGCCTCAGCACTTCACACAGTCAACCTTTGTGATCTTGTGACGGTCAGCTTATTCCTGATATCACTCTTGCAGAAGAAAGCTGGGACCTCCTGGGGACACCTAGAGGGAATCACCAGGCTGAACAGGCAATAAATGACATTTTAGCTGATCCACAAACAGGTCACAAATTTTTGTCACACAACTAAACCGTGATATTTCCCACAGCAAATATCCAGGGACCAGATTTCAGCTTTTTCCTAATAATACCGAGTATTGTAAAGAGAAACCTTGAATTTTTTGTGAACTCTCCCATTTATTTATAGCTGCTTGTAATATAGATGAAGACAATGGCACTATTGATGATGCTTTTATTATAAATAAGTAAAAATGCAAGCCAAATTTAGACACAGATTTAGCTATTCTGCTTTCATTCTCGCATAAAATTTCTGTCTACCCAAAGGGGAAAAAATACTTTGATGAGGAACTTGTGTATTTGCACTAAAAGATTGTCACGAATCTTGCCACTACAACAAATCTTCACAGGGACTGCTTCATATATTTCTCTAAAACATCAGCTCAAAAAAATTGTCAAATTGAATAAAAGGAGCCTTATATTGATCATTGAAGTTTTTAGGGTGATAACTATCTGCTTGTGATTTTTGTCCGCCCTCAAATACCATAAAAATGAACTGCATACAATATTTGCATTTGTTATATTGTGATATTTTTATCTTTGGTTCTTGGTAACATGAGAATTGATATCTTAATTTATAATCACCAGAAACTCCCTCTATAAAAATATAACCACAGACTGAGCAGTTATTATATATAGTTTAATCTATATATATATGTGATATATCACTTACATTGCTGAGACATTGTTGCATGGAAAGTTTCAGGATATTCTAGCCTTATTAGCAGCGCTCAGACGTGGTAGCGTTACCTACCTCTGGCACAGGATGAGTCAGATCCTGCCTGTACCCATCTCTTCTGAAAGCTCAGTGGGACATTCGCCTGACTTCACAGAGCAAGGTCAGGCTTTCGGTTATCTAGAAATTACACAGACTCAGACTCATTTCCTCCAGGATCCCAACTGCCTGATCAAAAGTATCGACTGGGAATTTGGACGTCTGTGCTCTGTTCCCTTATCTCTTGCATCCCCTGTGATCAAGGGATGGACATACCTATTAAGAGCAGCCCCCGTGTTGCGCCCAGAGCAAGGGTCAGTGCCTGCGGTCAGTCACTAGGTTTGAAAATTCGGCGTTTCAGTTTCTCTGGGACAAAGCTGATGCAAATGGTTTTGCAGTGGGGTGTCTGCACTTAGCAGTCTGCAAGATGGTTTAACACTATTGTTGTTAGCTGGAAAGCAAAAGATGATGATTCTCCCATTACACTCAGAGTAAATTAGTAGTTAATCGTCTAGAAGGAAATAGATAGACCTACAGAGGAGAATGCCTGTCAAAGAAACAGACTTATGCGGAGAATGACTTGGATATGTATCAGAGTAAAAGCTCAGTAAAAGTGCCTTGGAACTCTCTCTTCAGAAACGGGAAACGTTGAATGAACTGCTCTGAAAAGACTCCTGCTGACACCGGAGAAACTGTTACCAAGAATCAAAGTCTTAGAAGGAGAAGGTAGAAGACTTTTTGTCTTGCCAAACCTCTGTCTTTCAGACACTTGCACTGATGAAAGACATTTTGTGTCTTTGACTGACTAGAGTGGAATGTGAAATCTTCCATTTTTCAGCACACTTTTCTCCTTGATATGACTTGAAATGATCGAAGGAGGAAGGCTGTGAATCCATGGAGGGAACTGGAGATTTAACAGTGGACTTCATTATTCTGAGTCTTAGCGGTTGAGAACAGCTTCGGCCAACCCAGAATCTTCTGCTTAGCTTTGGTTTTTCCACCACCCATGGAGAACAGCAGGAATACTTGGAAGAGCCCTAGAGCAGCTGTCCTGCCAAAGAGGGAGTCATGCTGTAAGATGATCAGGTACTAGACAAGGGCTTGTCCCAATGTGCTGTTAGTGAAATTATATCAAAGCACTCTCTACGCTTTTTTTAAAGGGTGGGTCACTGCTGCTACTTTTGCTTCATTCCTACAGGCCAGTGAACTTAATGGTAGAAGACTGTACGTGCATACACACTGCATCTTTCTAACTGTATTTGTACATGTAAAGCACTGTCATCCTCTCCCCTCTGCTGGCAAACTTCTCCAATAGTGATTATACTGAAGTAATTTTTTCTTATACAAGAAGGGGAACAGTTTTAAGGGCACAAGGGTTTTTAATAACATCCAATCCATAAAACTGTCCAGTAACTTTGGAGAAGAAATTCACCCCTGCAAATGGATAGCCACAGGCAGCGATGCACCGGGAAGCACTACTGAATGTCTTTGGACTTTTATAGCAGCAGGAGAGAAACAAATTTTATTTGGAAAATCTGCATTTGATTTGTTTTTCAAGCTGAAAAGCGTGCAAGGTGATTTTTAGTTTAGATTAAGGTAAACAGCAAAGAAAGGTGGTTAAAAAGATATTATGAGGGAATAGAATAAGTCGTGTCCCACGTACCCTCTGCCCTGCCACGAAGCAGACTTGCAGGAGGGCACACACTTGCCGTGGACCAGCCCTGCCCATGACCCACTTCACACATTGTAAGAGCGGAAATAACAGCACAGATACTTGCCACTTCAGGAATCTTCATTTTGGAGGTAAGTTTGATGATGGCTGAAAATGACCTAGAAAGAGGAGCTAAAAACCTCTCCTATCACAAGAGAGTCCCCCCACGTGGGGCTGCCAGAGCACACTAAGGGGTGATTCAGAGGAAGCAAGGTTTGGGTGGCTCATTTGCATCATTTTCACTTCTGCTGTAGACAAAGACACAGTAGCCTTCAAGAGAGCTCAGCTGAGGGCTGGGTCCAATGCCACAGACCTGCAGACAGAGGTCCTGTGTCAGGACTTGAGCTCTTGCTGGAAGGGAAAGAGGGACCAGCCCTCCATTTTTTTTCACATCGATACATCCAAGAGGCATTAATTCTCAATCTTTTCTTTTTCTGGCCTTTGTACTATTAAACGGGACAGATCTCTGCTCAGGGTACAGTACTGTGTTTTCCTACATGAACAGCAAAGGTCCCATTAGCAGGTGGGTGCTGTGCAGCACATGCTGAATCCCTCAACTCACCGAAGCTCACTCTTGAGCCACCAGCACTGGGTCCACAACAAGCACAGGGTACAAATGAGCAGCTCTGAGGCACCTCCCTTAGGTGCTGGAAGGAAATTTGTATTACCCATGGCAATCAACTGTTCTAGATCCTGGTGCACTGCAATATGCCTTATATCCTACTCCATAGTGTATAAAAAGAAAGACGGGAGAAAAGGGAACTTAGATGTAGAGAATAATCCCACAAACAGCTGGTTTATGCCCTGAAACATGCCTGTGTAGGAATTAGTACATTTGCCCACATGCATTCCTGCAGGTCAGATCAGCTTTCAGCGAGAAGATAATTTAGAAACGAACAGGCATTTTCTACTATTTATAAGACTTCCCTCTTGATGATTCATCTGCATTGCAGATGCAGTGTGTAGGACAGACAGGATTTACTCGTGGTTTTGTGTTCTTTAACTACAAAATGCAGAAGTTCTCAAATGAGAGATTTTGATCTTGGGTTTGGAAAACGGACTTAGGAGCTCACAGAAGCAGAAAAGCACGAAAACATTGATCTAAGACTGAAAGCTTAAAATGCAAAGAACCCAGGGGATACCTACTCCACACTGTCTTAGGAGTAGCTTTTGAGGCACATGGAAATTTCATTTGTACCTGTCTTTATCAATAAGGCAGTCTTAATGGATATAGGGGGCCTAAGCCTCAGTACTGACAGGATGTTCAGATTCCAACTGATCCAGTATAACCCATAAAATACAGGATGTCCTATATGAGACTGTCAACATAGCTTCCTCTGAAGCATTCCTTAGCATCCTCTTAGCCCAGCATGGACGGGCTTCTCCATCCGTGGCTTTCAGCTCTTTCCATATTTCTATGGTAGCTGGATTTACATAATTAGAAATATAGATACACACACACATATATACAGATGCATCAGTAGCCCAAATTGTCTGAAAAAGTGACTTCAGCACATTCTAGACATGTGCAGCTTGGCTACACAGTAAATCTGGGAGTTACATGAATTCCAGTTTCCCTGTCCCCACTCAGTGCAATGTACACGGCTTAAAATGAAGCATTAGGGATACATTGTTCAGGTGAGTTTATTTAGACACAACTGCAAAATAACAGGATTCCCACAACAAAATGACCTTCTATTCCACAAAACAGGGGAGTGGAGAAAAAAAAAAAAAGAGTAACATAAATTACAAATTTTGGCCAAAAAAGTTTGAATTTCCTTGCTCCCAAGTTCAGCAGAGATATTGAAAAGCCTTTAATATTCTTCAGAGAATGTGGTATTCTCTGGAGAATTCTTTGCAGCACAAAGTGCTCAGGGAATGAGTTACAGCCCATAGTGTAAGTCACAGAGCCAGAGCTCAGCCATTTTCCTCTCTGGGTGCTACCCTGCCTCTATCATATCTTCTGGACAACCTCATTTTTATTAATGGAACTGGTTGTGGACCCAGGTATTACTGAAAATTATGTAAATTTGCAGTGTGTTATATAGCAGTTGTACCACAAATAGAGACTACAGTTTAAAATTAACCAAATTAAGCTTAAAACTGTCTCATCAAAGGAAAAATGTAAAGCATTGTCAAATAATTCTTAACTTTACTCTCCAGGCCTTATAGTATTTTACTGCAGCAAGAATTATATTATAGTCATAAACCAGAATTATTTCACTTGCTAAAATTCCTAAAGCAATACCTAAATTCCTAAAATTATGGTAAATATCATCCAAGCACCTATTTTGGCTCTCCTCAGGAAAGCACATTATCACCTGTTTAGAGCTGTATTCTTGTGTAAGTGCTTTCCTGAAGCAGAGCCCAAACAATGCCCTGGTGAAACAGGTGGAATTCAAGAGGTTTTTGACCTCCTCAGGCCTATGAGACTCTTCAAAATGACCTGTACAGCTCGCTTAAGCTACATGCAGTTTCTGTTGAACATACTGACTGAAAAGACTGTGTTGAGGATAAGGTGTATTTCCCATTCTACAATATTTCTCTGGTTTATAATTTATTTTAAAAACTACAATTCTTGCAACAACTTTACTTCGTCATCCTCATCACTGTCAGTTACGTTGATTAGGTGGGTGCTGGAGGGAGTAGATGGGACTGACAGAACCTCCTCCAACACTCCAACATCCAGCTGTGGCAGGGGGCTTAGATACCGCTCTTCATTGCAGCCGCTGTAACAGGACACTGCTTCAAGGCTGTCACAGTTGCGAGGGTCCTCTCGGATGCTTTCTTCTGGGTATTCCTTGAAAGGATTGTTTCTGTCTAGAGCTGAAAACATCATCTCCTGCCTTTGGTACCTGTCTTCATAAAAGCCGAGGCATTGAGGCACCGAGCTGGAGAAATTCCCGCAGCCAAATGGAGGTCGGCTGAATGGGCATGTGCTGCAATGAAAGGGATTGAAAGTTGGTTTTCAGAAACATGGGTTGCCTGGACTTCCAGTCAGCTAAGAAAAACAGAATTACACTAGTGTTCTATGTTAGTCAACTTATCCTGTTGAAATATTTAAAACATGCATACTACAAAACCATGCCTAATTTAAACACTGCAGCCCTAACAAGAGCTGTGCACAATTCCATATCCAGGCATATGTGCCTCTTCATGCTTGATATTTGCAAACTGTTTTGAAAACAAACATAAACCCTATAGTATTTATCAATGAAATAATATCATAGAATCATAGAATTGTCTAGGTTGGAAGTGACTTTAAAAATCATCTAGTCCAACCACCAACATAACTCAGATAAAAAAACCCACATCACTAACCCAGGTCACTAAGCACTGTGCCAACACATCTTTTAAATACCTCCAAGGATGGTGCCTTGATCGTTTCCCTGAGCAGCCCATTCCAATGCTTGATAACCCTTTCAGTGTAAAAAAAGTTCCTGATATCCAATCTGAACCTCCCCTGGTGCAACCTGAGGCCATTTCCTCTTGTCCCATCACTTGTGACTTGGGAGAAGAGACCGGCCCCACCTCTCTACAATCAAGGCTGTAGAGAATGAATAGATCATCCAGCATCTGACGAGCCTGTTTTTAACTGACATACTCAGCACAGTAAAACAAAGCATCAAATGTCACTTTGTGTTATGTCTGTATGCCAAACTTTGTGACAGAGCTGGGGTAAAACTCTCTTATTTATTCTTGGACTGAACTCTTGCATCATTATATTTTTACTGAACAGGAGGGCTGGCAGAGAATTCTTGCACCCTGTGTGTGTTGTCAGTGTTACTATTTTAAAAATGTACCGTGATAAATTTTTAAAAAGCAACCAACTAGTAGATTGCATGAAATAACTATGTCAAATGCAACTGTATTCCTCTGGTGTCAGAAATCTGAATTTTTATTCTGATGCAGAATGACACACGTCCTGTAATTTATAGTGTTAGAGAAATTCACTATATTGTTAAGTAAAAAAAGTGTATGAGGATTAATAGAGCTCTGCAGTGCAAACATCATAAAGATGTTGATACAATCTCTATTAAGGTTTCAAGGAGACCATCCTTTCAATCTATCATTTAAATGTTTTGTGCACGAAGCTGTATACACACCTTTGCACTGTCAATACTACACAGAAATTATGATTCTTGTATGCAAGAAATGAGCTTATAGGAATGTGAATTTATAAATTATTGTATTCAAAAGATCCTGGCATTAGCAATGCTGGCAGCCTTTCGAAGTCCATTAATGTGTGACTTCAGAACCATATTATATGGTACAAGGACACTCCTCTCTCTCAGAGGCCTCACAAAACTGTCTAATTTCAGAGATCAAGGGCCAAGCAAAGTTCATCTTTAGCAATTTTGGGAATATGTGCCCTGTGTTTCCTTAAAGGACCCCAAAAATAGAACTATTACATATTGCACTTATCAATTCATTAAGTTGAGTTTGATGGGTTATCATGAGCCCTAATTTATGACCATGTAATCTTATTGCCATAGGAACATATTGGTTGTCGCTGTTAGTAGCAATGAGCAATGTATTAAAAGGCAGGATTTAAGTCTAACAATAATAATAATATTGTTATATTTGATATTGCACAGCTATGGAAGAAAAATGACGCCTTACAAAGAATAAGCACCATTAGGCCATCAGACTTCCTGCATTTGAGCAGGGCACTGGTAGGGCTGCTGGTAGGGCACTGGTGCTCTCTGTGCATGCTTAGCTTAGGAAATACCCACTGGGTATTACATCTGTTAGCCTGTAAATTCTTTGATTAGGTGATCTCTGATTGACTGCCCAGAAACTGGAAAGGAGAAACTAGGAACTACTACTTACATAACAACATTGGAGACATTTCCCACCAGACTGGATTTTAGAAATATTGGTAGTTGTGGCAGCTGCAATCATAGTACCCAGGAGACATCTCACACATCTACTTTAATTCCATCAAATCCTTTTCAAAATATAGTTACTCAATCTCTACCTAATGCTTTTCCATAGAAATCAACTGCATTTAGATGCATAAAGTAGGGAGAGGTTATTTCTATTTACTGTGGGCTTGGGAGTGCCAATTACTGTAATGGTACTATGGAGCCTTCAATAACTGCGTGTATATTGCAAGCAGCCTCAGGCCACACAGGACCTATAGGAAGGTAAGAGCATCTTTCCTTCTAAATGCTCCATCTACTTTCTGTAAGTCAAAAGACTCTCTGCCTCTTAGCATTTCTTCTTACTGGTATTGAAATTTAGGGTTTCATTACCTTGATGGGAAATAGTGAGGTCCAGGTACAAAGTACGGGTGGTAAAATGGAAACCGAGGAGGCACTCCAAACAGACCAGCAGGCTGACCGATGGGAGGAGGCTCATAGAGATGTGAGTGAAGAAAACGGGTAGCTTGGGGAAGAGGTACACCCCTTGGGAAAATAGAAACCCCTGGGTATTCCTTTAGGGGCTCACCATTAGCGACAGAAAATCTGCCATTAGTGGTGGTTATGTTACTTGGGTTTCTGCTTTCAATGAAAACCGGTGTACGTCTCTTCAGAGGGCAATTGAGCCCAGCTGGTACACCAAGAGCTTCTGCTTGAGCAGGTTCAGCAAAGTGCTGGGGTGAAATGACAGGGCGCAGGGGAAGGGCTGGAGCTGGAACAGCCATCGATGGGGTGCTTGTATTGGTAGTCTGGAAAAGAGTAATTGGACCAGCATGTTGAATGGAAGAAGCCGGCAGACGGATGACAGGAGTTTCACCTTTAGGAAATAGAACAGTTATTTATCACACATGTATAGGAGGAAGAGGTTTCATAAACAGCAGCATAGCAAACCAGAGCCAGAGCTGGAACCATTTCCCTCAAAACACTTTTCAGCATTACTTCCCCACAACTCGCAGTCGTACACCACTTGGCCTACATGTGTTCTCACAGTTTTGGAGCCCACACATTCAAGTTTCCTTCTACAGAAACCCAAGGTGAAGGAAGAACAAATTGGCTAGTGGGTGTTGAGGCTGTGAGGCTGGTGAGGATTATGTCTTGTCCTCATATGGCCACACAATGCAACTGGGGCATGCATTTAGCACCTGAAGTTCAGAAGATCTCCCAAGTCCATTAGCTGAGTTGGAGTGAGCCAAATCTTTGCCAAATCCTTACCAAATCTGTGTGGTGCCAAAGCAGCAGTGAAGAGCAGAGCGACAGTTAAAACTCCCTACTCTCCGATATGTTTTTCTTTTTTGTTTCCCCAATAAATGTACATGCTGGCTTGAATGTACACTTTTAAATCCTATCTCATGTCAACAGGGCTGCCTTTATACAGGAAGATTTCAAAACACAGTGTGTAAGTATTTTCAAACCCCACTACCAAGTCTAAGAGTCTAAATTCCGAGTCAACAGGACTTAAACGCATCTAGATTTTTACAGTTTGTATTTAAGAGTCATTTCAACCATAACAGGGTAGTAAATTCTGGAATGAAACATAGTAGCATCTGAGGACAAAATAACATTATAAAATATACTAGGTTAAGAAAACAAAGAATACTTTATATTCATTTCAATTTACAGAAGTATTTGAGAAAGGATCACATCACTATCTCAGAATTTCAGAACAAAGCTGAGTTTTCTCTTTCACATAGCTGAATATTACCACACAGCATAAACAGGCATTTTTTCTTTCCTCGTGAGAAAGAGAGCAGCCCTTGTGAGTATCCTTAAAGAGAAAAATGCCATTGCCTGAATCTAAGCTATTTGGTGTTGCAATCTGCTTTGCATGCACTGACAGAGCCAGAGCTCATGACAAACTCTGCGGGTCAGCTACTATACTTGACCGTGAGCTCTCGTACTACACCCTATTTCACTGCCCATATTGAATTCTTATAAAAATGAGTACCCTTCCAGCTTAGGTGCAACTTTTAATGCATTCCTTCTGTAACTATATTTTTGTTCATATAAAAGCTGAGTTATGTATGCTCAAACCACGGGCATGTGCAAGTTCATAACAAGTACACAGAGAACTACTGCAGGTGTTCATAGACACCTAAGTAAATGCCCATGGAAAATGTGCAAAGGAAAAATTTCTTTTTTCAGATTTAGTGACTGCCACAATATTGCAGCACACACTAATACCCTACTGACTTCCCTTCTGATGAGCTCATTGACAGTTCTGTCTGCTTTTTCTCATAAGCAGTCTAAGTTGCTGAGCATATGCTCTAAAGCAGTGGTGCCCTCATGACCAAGGAACACTAACATCAGCGTGGAGGTGCCATGGACTGAGCTAATGAGCTCTTTCAGGCTTAGTAAAGCAGGGCTGAGCACTAGCACAGTTAGACCTGGTGAGGTAACATACGTGTGAGGTGGAGACAGAACAAGAAACAGCTGTAGCTCTATAGGCAGCATGTGTTGAGTAATAATAACAGAGATCCAAAAAGACCAAGAGGTGGGAGGAGGGAACCAGGAACTACAAAGACAACAGCAAGAATCTGTGGGCAATGAAGAAGCCAGAAGAATTAAAGAGGCTGAGAAAACAGTAGGTAGAGACTAGGAGGCAGAGGAGCAGAAGAGGACTGAGAGGAACAGTGGTTTCAAGAAAGACTGAGGAATTGTTTAAACTGTATCTACACTATGGAATATATAACCTTCACTACAGTAGGTAAATTCCAAATTTTTAAAAACATTCACTACTGAAAACTCACAGACTGGATGTCCGATACTGTTTGCAACATTGGGGATGACAACAGAGTAAGCAGGTGACCGGAAGGGATAAATGCCAGCTGGACTTGTAGTGATGATGGTCTGCGAAGTGCTGGAATATGCAGCAGAGACAGGCACTGGGAAACGCTTCCTTTTGCCTGGTCGTGGTTGATAAACCCATCCTGTCAGAGATGAAAAAAGATGTAGACATCTAATTTTTGGGATGGTCTCATTCACTATGTGAAGCTATGGTATCCGTAATTCTGAAGTATTAAAATAAATGAGTCCAAAACCTGCTCCTGTAGTCAATGTTTCAGTGAGCAAATGGGGCATTTTATCAGAGGTGGAAATTAAATGGACATATTTGGGCATGATTACTGTTACTAAATCAGAACTGTTTGTGAGATAAAGACATATAGAATTGCGAGGACTGACACAGCACTGCTGAGGAAGGCATGTTAAGGAGAACATGACACTGCACCATGGGCTTTCAGTGTGGAAGAAAATTGTGACTGTATTCAAAATGTGGATCTTTCCTGATTGTTTCCTTAACCCCTTACGTCTAACATATACCTGCAGGTTACAAGAGGCAATGGAAAATATGACCCACTAGGAAACCTGTATAGGTTTTGGAGCAGTAAGTTTGCCTTTGACTTAAAATATTAACCAAACACGAACAGATGTAGAAATATATTATGAATTTACACTGTGCAGCTTTATTTCTTACACACTCTTTGTGACTTTAAAGAAACCTTTTCTTGGTTTTTTTTTTTTTTCTCTTGAAGTGTGAAGGGAGAGAAGGAGAATGCTGCTCTTATCTTTCGCTTGTTTATGACAGATCTGTTGGATCTCGTCTACCAGGATTGGCCATAATTGTAAACTAGCAGGATTATGACAACAGAAAGAGAAAGGATTATGACATGTGGTATCTCAGCAGCTTTTAAAAAGTGTGTTCAAAGTACTTACGGTTTGTTTTATTGAACCATAGTGTCATGGAGAAAGTAATTTGTTATGGGTACGCATTATTAACACTTTTGACAAGAGGCTGAGAAACATCTTCTGCACCATTATTTGTGAATCTCATGTTGAAGAATCCCACAGAATACAACGTTGTTTGTGCTTCCTGTGGCATTTCCCTTCCTGCTTTTAAGGAATGGATGCAAGTGTCACCACCAGCTGCTTGGGCAGTTCTTTCTGGAGCATGTAATATGATGGAGCAGGCCATGTTCACCATAAACTCACTACCTGACTGCTAAAGCGTTCATAAGAGGTGCTGTAGCTGGGGTGGCCTAAGACCATAAGAAACATTAGAGTCTAAGGAGGATGAAACATAATTTTGGATACTTTAAAAAATTAATATGCTTTCAGGCACTAGAAAGCTGGCAGGAGGACTGTGTGCTTGAAATGTTTGTAATTTTTCTTCTAACTCTATTACTTGCTCTAATGAAATAAATCCGTTTGTCAAAAAATCTTGTACTTCTAAAACATTCATGTAAATAAATAGGTTTACCCGGAAATTCCTCTCTGTGCCTTTGTTTTATTTTCTGAGCTTCATCATAATAGGGCTGCTTCTGCTCTTCAGTCAGTTTGTTCCACTCCAGTCCAAGCTGAATACTGATATCTGCATTATTGGCAGCCGGGTTAGCTTTTGCTAGGGCAGGCCGATGAATCCTAGCCCACACCATAAATGCGTTCATTGGACGCTTTACATGGCCACTCTTGTCCTTGCTAAATGGAGTATCTGGCATACCTATGCAACAAAACCAGGAAAGATATCATCCTCCAGGCAATATATGCAATACAAGTTACTTTCAAAACAATATCAAGAGGATATTTGGCAGCAGTCAAAAGAATCGCTAGAGCTTGGAACACATGAAACTCAACACCCATTTGGATTGCGGTTCCTAGAAAAATAAGCAGGGCTAAGGGAGTATCTGCCACAAAGCTTCACTGAACCACTGCAAAAGGAATCATTTACCTGGCTTTTGTTGTACTTCATGTTTTTTAAAAAAAATATGAAACATATGGGACTGCTAACACTGGTTTACATTTCATTTGATTCTATTGTTTTCTTATGAATCCATAAACTGATGAATTTATAAACTCAACGTTGTATAGCATAGACCACATCGCTGCAAATTCATCATCACCACCAGAACTATGGATCAAAAGCCCTGATGATCCGGGGACCGGATCCAATGATGGTACAGCAGTGGGTACTGCCCACACCTGGGCAGTACCTGGCTTCTCAGCTGAGGTTGTTACTGTTCAGGAGTTTCTAATTAGGATTTTTTGCCCTCTCTCACTCTTTTATCACATGTGAGCTCTCATTTTGCTAGAGGAACTTGTGTTCAGTAAATGACTTACATGACACCAAGCTTTGGTTATTTGTAAACATGTTTAAAAAAATGTTTAAGTCAAGTGAGTAACATGATGAATCTCCAGGCCCCTCACAAGTGATCCCTGAACAAGAAATTTCCTCTCTGAAAAAGGCTTAGAAATGAACTCTTTCATATTATCAATAAAGGGCAAGTCTTCTCATCCTTAACCCCTCACTTTAAGCCATTAATTTTGAAATCTCATCTAACATGTCCAAATTTTCAATCAATGTATCAGTGTTTCACAGCTTTAAAAATTGAGCAGATTCCTGACTTTAAGCTTACAATCACAGCTCAAGGCAATTCTGAACACATTGTAAGGGCTTTAACATAGTCAAGGAGCAAGTGGACAAAACTTCATGGGTTTTTTGCATTGATTTTACCAAACCACTAGAGAACTCTGTGCTCCCGTATGTTTACACCGTATGCTGACGAGTAAGAGTAGAGTAAGTTTGTCCAACAAAAGCTTGGTTTTTATAAGTTTGTACAATGACCGTGAGAGTTGCACAAACTCCAGGAATGGTTCTCTACCATGACCCTTCCACTTGCGTTCTCCTACAACCTGTCAACCGTCTGCCGCTTACTGAACCCTCAATGTAATACCTGAATCAGAGGGCAGGACTGTGAGGGGTACGTTTTTAGTTTCTATCTTTACTGAAGGCTCCATTAAAGGCTGCATTTTAAGAGGCACTTGTTTCACCGGCATTTTGGTCACATGGATCAGCTCTGATGGCAGAGGGCCCTGGATCTGTATGCGGGTCCCAGGAGGTAACGGGTGCAACACAACCGGGATCTTCAGCTCTTCAGGGAGAATCCCAAGCCCCTCACTCTGCTGTGCCTTGGGGTCGGCAGGCCTGGCCAGAGCAGGCCCGCTCAGGGAGCAGGCTGGGGCATCCTCCTTTTCCACCTTCACCCTGTGGGCCTCGAAGGCCTCCTCAGGTGGCTCCACTTTGACAGCAGCTCCTCTCCAGGGCTCCTTCCCATTCCCTGTCTTCTCCAGCACCTTCACCTCCCTGTGGCTCTCTCCACCGCCCTGTTTGTGCTCCCTTTCCTTCTTGACGGTGACGCAGGCTTCTTCTTTCCCCCCCCACGGAGCTGGGAAACACCTGAAGCCGCCCCCCGACTCTTTGCTTTCCCCGTGGCCGCAGCCACCTCCCTCCTCCGGCTCGGCCTTCTCCGTTTTGATGTTCACCCCCCTGAGGGGGCCCTTGGCTTCCCCCGGCGCGGCGGGCGGCGGTGGAGGGCGGCGGAGGCCCGACGGCGGCTCCCGGGGAGCCCCGGAGCGGAGCAGCGCCCCTCTGCTACCGCGCTCCATCCCGCCGCCGGCCGTTTGCCGCCCGCTGCCGTTGGGCCAACGCCCGCCCGCCCGTGAACGCGCAGCCCTGCGCGCCCCCGCTGCGCGACGCGGTCTCCATGGAGACTCGCGCAAACCATAGAGAGAGGTCCGCCCGGTCGGCCAGAAGGGCCGGGCACTGTATTCTGGAAGTGGGAGCAGAGAGGGCGCCCGGCGCTTCCGCTTCCGCTTCCGCCCTGGCCATGCGGGGGTGGAGGCGGGAGGTGGCGGCCGTCGCTGTGCGCTGTTTGCGCCGTCTCTCCATGGCCAAGAGCAAGTTCGAGTATGTGCGGGACTTTGAGGCGGACGACACCTGTCTGCCCAACTGCTGGATAGTGGTCCGGCTGGACGGCCGCAACTTCCACAGGTGTGAAGGCCGGCCGGGAGGGCAGCCAGCGGTGGGGGCGCTTATGGCGCGGCGGTCGCTATAGCGACGCCTCAGCGGGCGCGGAAGGATGGAGGCCGGGGTACGGCGGGGCCTGTCTCGGGGTTTCCTCGGCCTAAAGGCGCTGGGAGTGCGGGCTCCGAGTGCCCATCCCTTGCGTTTGGCCTTCCCTGCCTGACCTGAGTGAATCCTCCTTCCCACCACAAATCCCCATGAGCCACTCAGCCTCTCCAGGGCGCGCAGTTACTGCGGGTGTTTGTTTTCAAGGGCCGTGGGCAGCTTCAGAACTATGCCCTCGGCAGGGTGATAGGGAACTGGCATGCCAATGCCGTGGGTGTGCTGGGGCAGGGACAGCAAATGGTGTACAGGGATATTTATTTGTGTTGGGAGCCAGTGTCTGTGTGGCACTCACCTTTTTTGGGGATAAATAAAACACGTAGGTGATATGTTCTTCCTGGAGGTTTGAGCTCTGGTTTAGTCACATGGGCTTCTGGTGAAACTCACGTGTTTTGATAGGTTTAGTGATAACATTGCCATTATTGGACCAAAAGGCACCCTGGGAGAAAGTGAGCTTCTAGAAAATAGTATTTGGCATCTTCTTATTCCAAGAAAAAATGGGAAGACAGTAATTTGGAAGGACTGGTTAGAGTGAGTTATTAAAGAGAATAGGTTATCCAGAAAGTGTAAAATATTTTTGTTAGTGTTTTTTGTACCTGGAGGAAATTCTGTGTCGGTGTTGACAGGATACCTGAAATCAACATATACAGAAAGCAAATACGAGGAAAATGGATGGGTTAGCATTTTTAGTAGCTCCTTGGGGGATTGTTATTTAACCATTTTTGCTTTGAAGGTTTTCTGAGCAGCATGACTTCAAAAAGCCAAATGATGACCGTGCTCTTCATCTGATGACCAAGTGTGCCCAAACAGTGATGCAAGAATTGGAGGATATTGCTATTGCTTATGGACAGAGCGATGAATACAGTTTTGTTTTCAAAAAGAACAGTAGATGGTTTAAAAGAAGAGCAAGGTAACAGCTGCTTTGACACTTAAGTGAATTTGATTTTAACATCTGTAAACCTGTAATTCTTCCTTTAGATTTAGATCCCATGGCAGGGGGGTTGGAACTTGATGATCTTTGAGGTCACTTCCAACTCTAAACATTCTATGATTTGTCTTTACGCAGAGAGGTTAGGGGTCTGTATTTGGGTTTGTACACTACAATCAGTTCAGGTTCTTCATGTGATCTTTCAGGAAACTGTGTTGAAAAAATTCTGATAAACACTAGGAACACATGTGCTTAGAACAAACATTCTTTTAATACAATGTTTATGCAAATTCTTTTACTTGATTCTCAGTACTTCCTGTTCTTCAGAAAAATGTATGCCATAGCTGATATGTTGGGCTATTATTTAAGAAATGCTGCTATCGACCAGAATTGTCACTCCTAATGCCTCAGACAATCACAGATATAAAATAATATTGAAACATTTCTTTCTTTTCTCCTTTTGCTTTGTGTTTGCAAGTAAGTTCATGACTCATGTGGTCTCCCAGTTTGCCTCAAGTTACGTTTTCTATTGGAAGGATTACTTCAAGGACCAGCAACTTCTGTACCCACCAGGATTTGATGGTCGAATTGTATTGTATCCCAGCAACCAAAATTTAAAGGACTACCTCAGCTGGAGACAAGCAGATTGTAAGCCTGTTAGAAAACAGAGATTTGTGCAATTGAGTTCTCTTCCTTTCTGAGTAGAAATGCCATTATCTCCATATAGGTATCAGTGAAAGAACAGCAGGTGGAGTGGTAGTTTCAAATAATATAGGAATCGTCTGGGGTGTTGTATGGATGTGGAAATAATGGCTGAGTCTTCAGGCTACAACTATATTTATTGCATGCTAGGGCTGACTTCAGCCCAGGAAATGTAAGAATTGTTAATAGAACTCATTTATTGGATTTTATGTTTCGGGCTTGTTTAGCCAAGATAATCTTCTTTAATGAAGAGATGTAAATCTTTGAATGCACACCATGTAGCAAAATTGTAGCAATGAAAAGTGCTGCTTATTCTATGCTAGAACACAGCATTGGATTTAATTTCTAGGCTTTCATTAGTCCCTGGTGCTAAAATGGATATAATTTGGGTTGCACATAAACACCTGCCACCCTCCACTCTCATTTTTCAAAATTTTATAATTTAATCTGTCTTCTTGTCATTCTCATGATTTGCAGTACCTTAAAAAGAACTCAGAAAGATTGTGTCTTCTCTGGCAACTGATGTTATTCTTTATTCTTGGCTGTTTCTTGAATATGTTTTTTCTGAGGAGTCACTCAGAATTGGTAAATATGCTTTCACTCTTTTTTTTCTGTAGGCCATATTAATAATCTTTATAATACAGTGTTTTGGATGCTTGTACAGCGAAGTGGTTTGACACCAGCACAAGCACAGGACAGACTTCAGGTAAGACCCTCTTGACATCTTGCCTTTTTTTCTTTTCCCCAATAGGTACAAAGGAAATTACAAGATTTGCAAAGCTGTGTCTTGCCTGCCCAGCAGCCTGAGCTGACTGGTCTGTTCTTACTATAATTGTTTTGCGGACTTAGATTCAACAACTTCTTGTATTGTATAGATGTTAATATAATTAGGAAATAATGTCTTTATGTCAAATACTGGGAGGGTTTTTTTATTTCTTAGCAAATTCAGAAATCTTAAAAATGTCCTATACACTTCCAGTATCTATAAGCACGAAGTACAATGGCAGGTTTGAGGTACTATTGATTCCCAGTCCCTTCTGTAGTATTTTGTTTCATTGTGCAGGCTTCAGCAGGTTATTTCTGTTTTCTCCTGGAGTCTGTTGACTTTCTCTTACTTGTCTTCAAAGTGTAATAAAAAAACCTCTGTGTTTTAATATCCTCATTTGGCAACTGGAAAGACTTCCTCTGTTGGGAGATGTAATTTAATTTCACCTTGTAATTTAAACATGGAAAACCTCTCTAAACTTCTGGTATTCGCCCATTTTCTACCCTAGAGATTTGGGGTTTTTGTTTGTTTTTGTTTTTTTTTTTCTGTAAGAGCACTTTTTTTTTCTTCATTTCCTCTCAGGGGACTTTGGCTGGAGATAAGAATGAAATCTTATTTTCTGAATTCAACATCAACTACAACAATGAACCTTTGATGTATAGAAAAGGAACTGTCTTAATATGGCAAAAGGTAAAAATCTGTATTACCACTTTTTTCATACTTGTGTTTTAAACAGCTACATTATGACAGACAAGCTGCACTAAGATCACCACATACATCCCAAATGTATTTCTGTGTGTAAATATTTTTTTAAAACTAACCATATATTTCCATGTAATGATGTGTAAGATGACCGATTTTTTTGGAGGTGTTTATGGAATATTTTTATCTATGACCACAGTTTAAAAATTAGTCTCTGAAGTCTGGCTTAAATACACATTATGCCTATTGAAGTAAAATGTGTAGCAACAGATGACAATGTATATGTAGAACCTTGCAAAACTGATTTATTTTCTAGATAAATCTCCCTTGTTTAATGAATCATATAGTTGGTTTCTTAGTATTACCAGCTTTGAAAATTGAGGAAGTATTTTACTTCCTGAAAAATACATCTAAATTGTTGTTACCGGTTTGATATGGCAAATGTGCCAGGCCTGTCCCGGGTTTAGATCCCAAGTTTTTCCACTGCCAAGGAATTAGGAACTTTTGTTCAATAGGTAGCTTGGCTCATGGTAGGCTTAGTCCGTTTCTGCTTTTGTAAAGGAGCACGAGGAGAAGTGCAGCTGTTAATGGGCAATTCCTTTTAATAATAACTTGGAAATTTTTATTGTTCTCCGATTACATCATTGATGCACAATTAATTTAAGAAATTCCTTAATGACACCCCAGAAAACCATAAATGTTTATGGCCTTAGTGTCCTTCTGTAGTAAGAGATCTTTATTAGAAATATATGCTTTTTGTGATCAGGACCTGATCAGTCTATGCTGAGAGTTCTCCGTAACTTGTTCAGCCTTTCAGCTTCTATATGTAAAAAACTAAAAGCTGATAATCTTTTGGCCAGTTACTTCAAATTACAGAATTGAGCTACTTAGAACAGATAGAGGCTTAAACCTGGAAATCTATTCTACTTGTTCCTTATACATACTTTTTTATTTCCTCGGTATTGTACTTCATGGAAGAATTCTTGCAGTCAGTTATGTGAATTTGCAGGTAACTTCTTCAAGCCACGGGATGATGCCATGCAGTTTCAACTGTTCACGTGTTAGTTTTTGAATTGAGGATAGACTCTCTTTCCAAAGAGTCAGTGTTCAAATCGTGGTATTCCAGATGGTTGATAGTTGCTTTTGTTATAACTTCACTTCTTGGCCATTTGTGAATCCCCTCTGGAGTCTGCTAATGCGTTGACTGTATTTTCAGATTAACGAAGTCATGACTAAGAAAATAAAACTGCCAAAGGAAATGGAAGAAAAAGAAGTTGAAGTGACCCGGACTAGGACTAAAGTTGTTCCCCTGCACTGTGACATTATTGGGGACCAGTTCTGGGAAGAATATCCTGAGATTCTGGCTGAGGATAGTTGATGGCTCTGAGTAGAACCGGTAGTTTACATTTTGCTCTGCTCGTGGTGTTGGCGAGTGAAGACTATGAATGGTGGCCATAACCCTCCGTGGCAGCTATATTGGTTTTAGCACTACTGTTGTCTGAAGAAAAGACATGGGTATGTTGTCTGACGCACAAGGATATACCAATATGGAAAACTTAAAATCGTATTACGTTTTGAATCGTAAGAACGCCTCATAAATGGACGGCTCCTTCCTTGTACATGCATATTTGTAGAAAAAGTGTATAGAAATTTCATGCATCTCTATAGCATTTAAATCATGAGATATTTTACTGAACTATAATAAAGCTTGTATATTTGAGCAGTTAAAAGCAGAGGAAAAAATTAATTCTTGATTTTTTTGTTTGAACTGAGATAGCCCAGAGTACTTCAATTGGCATTTGGTTTTCCATTTCAAGGCCAGTGTGTTTAATCAGATTAGTGACAAACTGTTCAATTGCCTCATGTCTCTGATTCGTACAGAAAGGAAATGGAGTCGCCCAGCAGTTTCCTATGGCTGGTTTTAAAAGCTTTTTGACAAATGTACAGGATTTTTATACGTTTTAAAAATAATAATAATTAAAAAATCTTCCCTGCTGTGTTTGTTAATTGGCCGTTCTCATTCCTGAGACTTTTACTAGTAATTGGTGAAAGTTCTGAACAGTGAAGTTAATAATAAAGATACTGTAGAGACTTGAATTCTCTTAGGAGAATCTGTCTCCTGCTGTGCCGCAGAGGGACAGGCAGTAGCAGAGGGGGACATTCCTGGTGCCCGCAAAGGGGTTGCTGACAAGAACTTGTGTCGCGGCTCTCTGGTTTTCCTGGGGATGATGGAGACATAGCTGAACTGGTGACATGTGTTGGAGGGAGGGCAAGAGTGTGTGTTGCCTGGTCTGTGCACAGTTTTGTTCTGGATTAACTCTCAGATAAGACCCTTTGTTAAAACACTTAAATTGTAAAACCTCTGGGGCAGAAATATTTCTGCTAACGTAAGGGGGCTTGTCCCAGAATAGCTGGAATTTGAGGGAAATAACCTATTTCAGCATAGCAATGCAACTATAATTATATAATAGATATTTATTAGGGTATTATTACTGCTTTTAACTATAGTGTTTTCAAAAGGTGCTAGAACCATACTTTGTTGCTAAGGGATAGACAGCAGTTGGGACCTGCCATAAAAATGGAAAGGAAGGATAAAGACTGAAGAAGGTCAGTTCTGAGTTAGTTTCCTATGAATTTGCGTAGCAGCCTAGTCCTCTGTTTCCCCTTTTCTTCCCTCAGGAAGAATTTACACATTTAAGGCAGTGTGTCTTTTGGGGGGTTTTGGTTTGGTTTTGCTGGGTTTTTTGTTTTTTTGGAAAACAACAACCACTAAACAGGTACTGATATAAATTACTACTTAGCTGTTTCTTCCTGAGATAAAACACTAAGTCTATGCATTGACAATAGCAGAGGGCTTCCCCTCTGCTGCTGTGTGCTAATAGGGAGCACTTCAGTACATGCAATGAGGTATTGCATGTATTTTTGTAGTTTGTAGAATGAGCTGTATAATTTCCAGGAAGAGGATGTGAGGGATTGTGAAGTGATGACTCTGAATGAATCACTGCACCCATCATTTACCGCCAACAACTTCCTATCTGCCTCGTTGGGGATTTTTTATTTTGTAGCACAAATGTAATTTGAAATGCTGTATCTTACTATCTGGGGTTTGCCTTCAGGTGGTACACATAAAGCAATTGTTTCAGAGCTGGTCATGTTTGGATTTTGCAGTACGAGTAAAGATGAAAAAAAAATTTGGCAACCATGATTCATGCTTAGAAAGGATTATGTGGATTTTTTTATCATTATATATAATTACTACCCAATATATAAATTAATACAGTGCAGAATGTACGTACATCATGTGTATATGTATAAAAAGTGAGGAAATGGGTGTTCCCTCCAAAGTTGCTCAGCAAGCGAGCTCTGGCTGATGTATTGCTGTAACAGGAACCACTAAACGTACAGGAATCAGTTAGGAAATATTTCCTTCCAGTATCTGAAAGGAACCTACAGGAGAGCTGGAGAGGGGCTCTTAGTCAGGAAGTGTAGTGAAGAAGAGGGGAGATTTAGATTAGATATTTGTCGTGGTTTCAGTCAAATTTACCAAAA